>JAKTPY010000003.1:286783-577492 GCA_030556385.1 Nakaseomyces kungkrabaensis | reverse complement strand
GGATTCAGATGGGACTACCGCAGAAGAAGTTGGGATCGATTCGGATTCAGATGGGACTACCGCAGATGAGATAGGAGTGGAGGACATGTCGCGATAAACTGGATTGGCATCCACTTGGTCGTAGGTCAAGTAGGTGACTACATCAGTAGTCAATTGGCCGTTGCTGGCTGTGTACGTGCTGTGTGAAACTATTTGTGTGATCACAGTGCCATCGGATGTGAAGACTGAGGTCGAATCTGGTAGGTAGTCGGAGTCATTGGCAATGATGGAGGTGGTCACGAGGGTAGTTGAGTCACCCTTGGCATTAGTGGTGGTGATGTGGTGGACAACACCAGTCTCGCTACTGCCCTCGCTGTTGGTGAAGGTGGTGGTGTAGTCGGAGTCATTGGCGATGATAAATGTTTTGCTGTTGCTTAAACTTGGTAATGAACTATGCAATATTGATGGCCCAGTAATGTAGGAGTATGTATGAAAATCTTCCCCGGATGTTATTCCTGCATATGATAAGAAGAATACTCTTTGTCTTAATCCATCAATTGTGTCCATCTCGGAATTAGCTGGTTTAAATTGAGTACTATCATAACGAACTATTGGGTAAGTACCTGGGTAGCCTTCTATACCATTATATGACTGATTAAAAGTGGGACCGAGGTTCATTTTTACCGTTAATGAAGTAGCCTTTAGAGTTAAAATATTACCATCGTAATTGAAGGTAAAGTTGGGGTCCAATAATCCAACAAAAGAGAATCCTTGCATTTCTGCCTTTCTTAAAGTCACTGTTGTAGGCTTGGATGGATCGTTTATGAGAATTACCTTTGACCATGCCCCAATTGAGATCATCTGGTCAAGAACGAAATCTCCACCAGCACTCACATCAATACGGAGAACTGTACCACCGGATACATTAATGATACCACCCCCCAAAAATGGTTGTGAAATAGTTAATGTGGAACTAACGAGAGTCAGTACACCAGTATTGCTAATCTCCTTAGAAGATATTTCAATACCAGTATTTTGTAAATTCATGTAGCCACTGTTTTCAAATAACTCGGAAGGTTCAAATGTGGCATTAACACCAAGTCCAAGATAAGTACCCGTTATGTTGAAGGAACCGCTATTGATGTATTTGCTTCCATACGCAAAGAAATTAGAGTAATAATTATTATATAAAACATAGGAACCGTGATTTTCGAACATGGTAGCATTGACAAAATTTTGATCAGATTGGGGTTTTGATGTGACAATTGCACCTTCTTTGATTAAAAACCCGGATGAAAAGGTACCATTTTGAAAATAAAAAATATTTGCATTAGATTCGGCAACAACTGTTTCGTTTTCAAATACAGGACTCGTGATGTATTGGTAACCTGAAAGTATTAGCTGACCTAAAGCACAACTAGTTATGAAGGTAATATGAATCAGAGTAATGAAGGGATTCATATTTGGCAACCTTGATATTTTTAGTACTCTATGGGTAGAAGAATAAAAGTTAACCTATCTTTAGATCGATTCCTATTGTTTGCTTGTTCTCTGCTGTTAAACTAATACTTGTTTAGTTTTGTAAGATATTCTTAGATCTTGCTTATTATTTTTTTTATCTTAATAAACAAAAAAAAAATAAATACCTTCTATTGTTCGCAGTTGAAACAATATTTTTAAAACAAAAACAAGTTTTATTGTATCTTCTCTATTTTTTTTTATCTTGACAAGAACAATATATCCAAGCAGTTTACAGAGTGTTGTGTTTATATACTTCCAGATATCATCTCTCTTCAATGTAAATCCTTCCATCATATGTAAACCCGATGTTTTCATTCCACTGGTATCTGTCACAGAAAAGTTTTTATTAAAACGACTTGTGAAATGCTCGAAGCGTCGAGCATTCCTCGCATATTTCTACGCATAAGAGATGTGATACAATGTATAATACTCTTACTCTGAGATAATGAAAAATAACTCTGGCGGCCTAAGAATATTAAGAGTATATGTGAGACTTACCTTTATGGGATTAGTACGGGGTACTCATGAGAATGTAGGGATTTTATTATTTTTTTTTTTTTATTGCCGTTCAGCCGGTCCTGTTCACGCCGTTTTGAGAAAAGTTTTGTGTGGGACATTGAGGGATTTTGTTTGCTAAGGATTCCCGTGGTCCCGCCCCTTGGATGCCTCCTCGGGAAATTTTTTCATTCTAAATCTCCGAGAGGGGTGGGGGTCGTAGAATAACGCGCGGAGAGAAAAAAATAATCCCGTTGAAATTTTCAAAAAAATAGAAAGAGATTTGCGACGGGGAACGATCTTTTGTCGTTGTTCCGGAGAAAATAAGATTTATCGGTAATTTTTGTGTCCGCCAGAGAAATCGAGGAGAGGAGAGGAGCAGAGTGCAGTTCTGTAACCAAATTAAAGTAACTGGACCACACTTTCTACAAGACCCTTTGCTGCGTCGATTCGCAACAACCAGCCTTGGAGCAACAGATAGAGCTGGTATCTTAGGTAGTTGGGAGGAGGGTCTTTCTATGCCGGGGTTACTCCTGACTTGATTTGCCACGTGTCAAAATCTGGACTTTCTTAATTGTAATAGAGTAAAGTTCTTGTTTTCTCTGAATGTTGGCATTCAACAAAAGAAAAAAGGCATGTCGTAGACTCTGGGAAAGGACCAAGCTGTTGCAAAAGACCCTGCACACAGAAAGTTAGCACTGGGTGTCCTGGTGTTAATCAATTTATCAGATTCACCCGCACGTAAAATTCATAGAGGGATTAAATTGGACTAGAAAAAAAGGGAAATATATTACCATAATCCAATGAAAAAAAAAAAAAGAAAAAGCTTAAGGGGTTTTAATTAAGTAATGTATTCTTTTATTTTTTAGCGTTCATGAAAATCCTATTTCGTCTTCTGAAAGAAAGGATGAAAGGTTTCAGATAAAGTGAAAAACAAAAGCATCTAACAAGGTTTTTGAAAAAGTGAAATTTATATTACTGATAAATCACCCCATTTTTTTTTTTTCTAAGAAACTCTACTTTCTTAAAAAAAAAAAAGTAACTGAAACTATAGAGAAAAAAGATTCCAATGCCCTTGGCCGACAAGTGTAATATAAATTGCGAGGGATGTTGCCACGCACACAGTTCATAAATTGGTCAAATATTCAATTATCATTTTTTATTGTGTTATTTGACATGTATTTTTTTTTTTCTTTTTTTTGTTTCCAATTAAGTTTTGTAGTGAGCTGTCAACTAATGGCATCCTTTTTAAAGAGTAATGGTTAACTTCATCACAATCAATAATGAGCAACAAGCCACGTAATGAATTCTTGTCTACAGTATAGAGGACCAGCAAAGAACCTTCGATAACCAGCGAAAATCCTTTTATGATTCACTATAGTGAACCTTAATTTGTTGCGCAAGTATCTTATAAAGCGATTTTCCAAATGCTACTGAAGTAATACTTCTGGGATTGATTTTGCTCGTTTGTAATTATTACTTTCCCAAAATGGTCCAATCTTTAAAAAGGGAAATAAAAAGAAAAGGAACACAGTTTAAACCATATTTTTTCTCTCAAAAAAAAGAAGTCTAATTAGGTCATGTTGATTAATCTTGATTTTGGCTCGTATTTTTTTCTAAAAAGTAAATTCTGTAACAATGGCAATAGCTAGTTTTTTTTTATTTCTTTTTTTTGTATTACGCCATTCGTTTTTCCGGAAAATTTTTTATGTTTTTTTTCCCCGATTGGACGAGGGTTCAGAAAGGAGCGTTCTGCGCAAAATTCTGAGCTCGATGTAAATCTCGCCACGTAGCATCAATTCGTTTCGGAAAAAAAAATAAAAAAAAAAAAAAATTATAACCCCGACGAATAATCGGAACTTCTAAACAGCAAAGCAAACAAGTTTATTTTGTTGTCTAGGGGGGATAATATCTGAATATCTACTTGACAGCCACAGTTAGCAGTTCTGGAACTCTCCGATCCAGGGTAGTTCCCCTGATTTTCTGTCGGTGTTGCTTAATAGAGTTATCCAAGAAAGTCTCATGTTGTTTATCTCTAATACACACGAACTAGCTGTGGAAGAATTTAATGAGGACTTGGTAGTTTCCATCTAAGCTGCTGGTTGTCGGTGATATCCTATCTTTGAAGAAAAATTCCCGTATAGGATACCACGGAAGCCCCCGTACAGTGGTTATGACATACTTTTATTCCACATGAATTAAGGTCAAACTATAAACGAGCGAGGGGTTAACAAAAAGAGAAATACAGCCAATCGTTAGCGATTTTCAGGATTCGGGAAATTGAAACTATACAAATCAAAAATTTACGAGTTGTACACAGAAGTTGTGATGAAACATTCGCTAATATGAAAAAACCCTTTTTAAGAAAACACTTTTGCTTTTCTTTTTGGAAAAGCTTGGAAACCCAAAAAAACACCCTTGGAATTAGCTTTACTTCGAAAGTGACACGTCAGCCAAAAACAGATGTGTAGATTAGATTAAAGAAAATTGCAGGTTGCTAAATGTAGTAAATTCATTTAAATGAGGTCATAGTATGCTTACTTCACCATTTGTCACACATTGGGAATATTATTGATTTGCAACGGTTTTTTTTTCTTTTTTCCTCTCTTGAATGAGTTATAAATAAAACAGCTTATTAGTGATGTTTAATATTTTTTTTCTTGATTTTTTCTCTTCTTGATTATTTGCACAAAACAACAATTACAATTTTAAGCTTCTTAATGATATATTTACCATGCAATTTCAATTTACAATTGATGTGATAATAGATAATTAAGGAGAAATTAATAAGGTTGCCTCCTGACCTTGATTGACAGAACATGGTCAGCCTTTTTAGATTTGGATTTACTGTTGAGAAGTACATTAATTTGGGGATATGATAGTTAGCATATTCTATTAGTACAAAGTGTAAGTTGGATTTATAGCTGTAAATTCAGAGCTTTTGTGGACCTGATGAGACGGACTGAGTATTTTGGCCTTTTCTTCCATAAAAGGACCCAAAAGCAGAATCATTTCTACCCGGTTTTTGTTGTTAGACTCACTGGGGTATAAACAAACATTTTTCTCTTACGATCACGACCTTTCTACTTCAACGTTGAATTCGAGTAGCTTTGATGCAATAACTTCAAAGGTTTTAATATAACATCTCATATTAGAAGGAAATGATATGAAAACCCAAATTATTCTGTATCTATGTCTGAGGCAATTTTATGATATTGCAGTTTATTTTTAGTTTAGCCTATCGTATCATTATTAGGGTTGTCTTTTATGCCTGGTTCTTCCGTTCCTTACTGTAGTAATAAAATTGGTGATTTTTCTTTTTTTGATTATAGCTACTCCTGTAGTTGATCTTAAAGCGTTGAAATGATGGTTTATATATATTGATTCTGATTTAATCAACAAAACCACCGTGGTTAATCTCTTGTGCAATTTATATTCACAATAAATATGCTTCTTATTTGCCTAGAAACCATCTATACGCATACATTTATTTACAACACCGTTTGAGTACATTTGACTTGTTCTTTACCGCAAAATAACACGGTGGTATCCATTATTTATGCCAATCTGTTATACTTAATCAACCTAAGTGTGGTCCTTATCAAGTGTAAAGATTTTTTTAACTTCCTTCAATAGTTAAACTTGTTATTGGGTAGTAAGCAACAGCAATGAGCAACAGAACTTTTCAAGTTCTGATGTTGATCTGCTAATGTACTTTTCTGGAGTTTGATATTATGTAACAAACATTTTCTTGTCGTAGCTGTTCAAGAACATATATATCGACCTTTTCTATAATGAAATTTTATAGCTACAGTTTTCTGTCTTTCTTGATTATCAAATAAGTGTTCAAACTATGAATAAATTTCTAGAACAGTTGCATAGCGTCGAATTTTTCGGTATTACCCTGACTAAAATCACTCATTTTTTTTGTTTTAATTGAACAAATTTTTATGATTTGGTAGAAATAGAACATTCTGTATAAAACAAAACTTTACTTTTGGTGAAATCCTTTAATTGTAAAAAATTGTTTGCATGGTTTAGGCCATACTATTAACGAAAATGGTATAACAAAACTATATGATATAAAAGCTACTATATTGCTGTTATTACTTCTGAAGTTCAGTATTTCCAACCCCATCTCCACTAAGAGTCTCTATGATAAACCTATCACCAATATCTACTTCTACTGTGTTTTTACCCTCAACGTTTACTGCAGTGTTATCACTGCTATTCTTTACTAACTAAGTATTTTGAACAATAGATAATAGCTGAATTAGGAATATCATGAGGTGCCTTTAGACTACCATACACCTGCGACGTGGTTCCGGTGAAATATTCAAGAAACTAGTTCATTATAGCATTCAAGATGTAAGTAAGTAAGTTAAAACATCCTTGCTAATCATCAACCGTTGAAATATAATTTACAAACATATTTAAAAACTTTAGTTTACAAAGACAATTTAAATCAATATGAGATATTTTTATTAGTACAAGGGATTCATGTAATGGGCTTATATCGACATGCAGTAACATTCTAGAATGTGTTAAAATTAGAAAAATACTTACTACAATATATCGTGGATGCATTTTCTTTTTATGTGTGTGTATTTGCAAGTGGGGTACAAGTTATACTTCCATAACGATATTGCGAATTTACCTGATAAAGAACAATATTACTGTAAGAATCGGCAGTGAGAGTTAGGAAATTGAGATATATTCCAAAAGGTCTCACCATCAATAGGGTGATTTTACTGAGTAGATATAGTATCCTTAATATAATTAAGCTCAGTAATATATACAACTAGTATCTTTTACTCGATGCTTTTTTCTCTTTCATATTATTGGACTGGTTTGTCGGTTTTCGTTTTACAATTAACAAGCTTATGATGAAAACAGAACGAATACCAAAATCTGAAATATAATAGAAAACTTTATCTGGTTTTGCTTGGTTTTATAAGAAGGGCCAATCAGAAAAGCGAGTTCTATTATTTCTTGATATGAGTGAGTAGACCTAAAAAAATAAAACGAAAAGGATACAGCATCGGAAACGGGTACCTTAAAATGCTTTAATACTTTAAATATTAGAAACCGACTTTTATTGGCAAAATATGGAATGTTACCCTGTGGACATCAATTTAGCTTTTCAGGGCATTTCTATTCATGCCTGTCTACTTTGGTGTTAATATGCTCATCTATTTTTATTCTCTTCTAACAGAGCACACTCCATAAATACAAACAATGGGCACCAGCATAATTTGCGGAATCATCCGTTCCTCCCCCTTCCACGCTTTTTTTCTTTTTCACTTTCAAACTGCACCCGGAAAAAAAATCTTTCTTTTTATGTCAGTGGGAGGAGCGAATGTTGAAGGGCAGTGATTTACTCGGACAAACTAATTTTTCCGAAGGCTCTTTTTCTTCCTGTTAAGAATGTTATTTTCACTGTACGAGCCCAATATTTGTACCCTCAACCCCCACCTACCCTTTTAAGTGGGTCTTGCACTCTTTCATCCTTCAAAGTTAACCTGAAAGTAATTCGATCTGTCAAAGGAGCAGAAATGCCGTTTCTAGAACCATTATTTCATTGACTTTTCAGCTGATGTTTTTCTGCTTTTTTCCTACTTTTGACGTTGAAATGACAGAAGAAAATCACGCAGTACAGTTTGCTCACGTAGTTGTGCTCTCACCCACAGAGGATATTGCCACACAAATAAACGGGATGGTTTCCCTCGCATTCAAACCTGCCTTTGTTATTATTTTTCATATTCGCTCAAGAATTTTCTCGAGGAGAACAATGGAGAAGAGAGAAATGCTGTGAATCAGACAATCGGTAGGGTCCATAAATCTTGAAAAAGAAAAAACATTAAAGGAAAACTTGATCTTATCAAAATAATTTGCCTCACTCCATGATATCTACCATTTAACCCACTTTCAATAGTCTTGAGGTTGTCATTTCTACTGCAATATTACTAGGAATTTCAAGGTAATTTCATTTTCAGTTCTGCAGAGTGGATCAATCACCTCTTCCTTATTTCTTTTTGCATTTATTTTCAGTAAAAAAATTTGCTGAACGAGAAGCTGGTTTTAAATGTTCGTTAAAAACAGGGAGAACAGCGATTGATTCTGGAATACCTTGAGTAGACCTGATGTGTTTTGTTTATTTCCTGTATGGCATAACAAAAATAAAAAATAAAATTTACTTATAATCCGGGTGCATTTCCATCCAGTCAATTCTAACCCTTTTGAATATTTTTGTTGTTACGCGACTCGTTTCCTTGTAATGAAGTTTATTCAGTAGGTAAAAGTTTTTCTTTTCTAACTTCTTTATAGGAGTAAAAGTATTGGATTAGACTTGGTATCAATTTTTGTATTTGGGAGAGGGTGAACAAAATACATGTAAAAGGCGGCTCTTTGAACAGCGGAGTTCCCAAAAATAGTAGAAAAGAATAGAAAATCAGAAAGTAAAATACGATTAATTGACATATAAAAAGGATACATCTAATATCAAATCGATTTCAATCCCATTCCCTGTTATCATTAAATGTCATATTATATTTTGTAGAAATACATTGTAATAGACTAAAGATACCTGTCCGCCATTTCGTGTAAATAAGTTCAAATCCAGATTGATATGGGAAAAATTAGTAAATTCTTTGGTAACCCAGGTATTAGACCTGAAATAAGGCACCAAGCCGTAATACCCTCCAGAATACATGAATATGAACATGATTTTGTTAATGAAATACAAAATGATGATGACTGCCAACTGAAAGACGACAAAAACAGTCTAAATATTTGCGCTGAAAGTTTCACTGATGAAAGTTCAGATACATCCTTAAATTTTGTTGACTTGAAGGATACTGGTTATATAGAGACCAGTCATAGTTTCACCGGACTTTCAAAGGGTTTCACAGATAAAGCCTTAGATTTTTTAGTTTTTGCAGCAGGTACGCAAACCGTTTTCATTCTAACTTGGATAATTTTAATCATCTGGGTTGTTTTGGGTATCGTTTATAAAGCGCCAAATAATTGGCAAGTCGTCATGCAGGATGGACAATCGATTCAATGTTACGTGTGGGATACATTGTTGATGAGACAGCAGTTAATGAGTACTCATGAGCAAATCTTGATTTGTTCAGATTTGCGTTCAAGATTAGCAACTATCAGGAAATTTTTAGGTAGATTGAACTTCAGTGCAGATGAGGCACCCATGATTGAAGCTCCAAAATCTACTGATGAAAAGGATGATTTCAGTGTAGGGCAACTACAAAGTGAAACACCGTGTGAAGAAGCTAACAAAGATATGGGTAAACTAATATCAACTGGTGACCTACCAGTTGAGAATTGGTATGATAATCTTTCAACAAAGGCTAGTCTTCTTTTAGGGTCCATCCCAAGTATGGTTATTTTCTGGATTGGTGTTATTATATGGATCATATGTGGTATTATCCCTAAGGATGCCGGTAACTCTCCACCATATACTGGTAAAACATCCGGCAGCAATCCTGAATTGAAAAAATTCAGTGACACTTGGCAAATGTACATCAATACTGCAGTTGCTGTTTCTCTGCTTATATGCTCCACCTTTCTGCAAAACATTAGAGCTCGTCACGATAAATACATTGCCAAATTCTTGTTGGCTATCTATGAGATCGAGTCAAATATAGATATGAAGTTGAGAACGCGTCTGAATGACTTTGAAACCCAGCACGAAATGATAACCATCCCACCAAGCAAGAGATCAAAGCTTGAAGTTGTTATTGATTGGTACGCTGATGTTATTGGTACTGGTATTGGTGTGGTAATCTTAGTAGCTGTGTTCGCCACCTGGATTGGTATTGGTCAGTGTTTAAATTGGGATGATAATTGGTGGTTGATTATTGGTACTTATACTGGTTTAGTTGGTTTCCTTGACGGTTACGTTATTAGACAAGTTTACTTCAGAATCACAGCACACGAAGAGGAAAATTATCAACAAGTTGCCGATGATGATCTAGCACTGTTCCAAAAATACAATATTCATTGCCCTGAAGAATACTTCGTCAACGGTAAAGTGACCAAATCAACTCTATCATATAAAATATCCTCATATATTAACTGGCTGTGCGCTGATCAATGGAGTGTTGTAGCATCTCTGGTGATCATCATTGGTTTAATCTGTGTATCCTCCGGTCTGAAATGGAGTACTACAGGTCAACTTATTGCTAATACACCAACCATGATTATCGAAGAGTTCTTCTTAATTGTATTAATCCAAGCACATAACGAAGCGGATGCTCAAAGAAGAAAAGAAGTCACAGCACTGTTTGCGCGTAGAAAGATCTTGTTAGACTTTATTGAAAGAAATATGCCAGAATTGCCATAAGAATTAATCATCTGGAATGATTGAAACCATTTTTTTTTTCTTGTTTGTCTTTTTTAAGGTATTATATATGTTCTGTGTTTTATAAACAATTTTTAAAAATAAAAAAAAAAATTACACCCAAAATTTAGTATCTAGGTATCAATTTAAAAACTGCCACTAGCTTTTATCGGTTTGGTTGCAAACTGAAATAAACTGAGAGTGATTTGTAATCAAACAGGTGCAAATGCTAAAAAAAATATTGGATCTAGACCTTCTTTTTCCTTCTCGCTCCAAAAAAACTTCGTAGCTGCCAATTTTTCAGAACATGAAGAAGGGAAGAAGGATTTTAATTTTCAAAAGCGACACCCATAACAGAACACCAACACAACACAACACAAAATCCCCCGAAAAGGCCATCGTTGATACGCACTAACACTAACAACACCCAGATTAGATACATACATTTAGCTAACACACATACAACCACATAAAACTAAACAAATTGAATTGGTTTAAAAAAAATTTGTTATTAACAAACAACTATAAAAAAAATAATAATAATTAGTAAAATAATAATGGTAAAATAATAATGGTAAAATAAAAAAAATCATAATATAGGAATATTAATAAAGCTACTTCTTCATTTTTTTTTATCAAGAGAAATATGATATAGAAGAATTTACTAGTTCTCCAATCTTGGAGAGCATTAAATGGAAAGAGCATAGAAACGAGCCATTATAAATACAATAAAACTCTCTAAAAATTTATCATCTTTTTGTTCCACTTCTTCCTCTTCTCTTATTTTTCTCTTGTCTCTCTTCTTCTCCTTAACAACATCAAACAATATAAAAAAAGAATTTTCCACAAGACCAAAAAAATAGTAGTTAATAAAAAGGAATTTGAAATTAATATAATAAAAATATGAAAGAATATAATAAAAATGCGTAAATCATTATAATTGCTCTCTAGTGACTTCACAGAAACCACCGTAGATAAAGCGAGGAGAATGTTGTTTTCACTTCACTTCGGAAAAACTATTCTCTTTTTGCGTACTGGAAAATAAGAAGATATCTTAGAAGCTTCATATTCGCCAAGGAAAAATTAAAAATAAAAAAAAAAAATAGAGAAGGAAAATGAAGACGTAAGAACCTAGTAGATCATAGTGAAAAAGGGGTAATAAGAGCATTTCAATAAAACATAATTGATACTAATTTGTTAAAAAAAAGATGAAAGGAACAGAAGTCTAACAGTAGTAGACTTTATGGTCGTGAAGATGGCAGGAAAGGAAAAGTAAAACAGTGATGTTTGAATAGGTAACATTAGACCACATACCTGAAGTGTCTAACCTTAGAACCATCGTTACCGAATTCTTTGTACCAGTCCATTGTACCGTTCTTGATCTTCAAGTTTAATCTCATTAACCACAATCTCATTAAGATCGCACTAACGATGGCAGCAGCAATGAAACCACAGTTACTTGACATAGCGATAACGTAACGTGGAGCGTTACTCAAAGGATACAAGTATGGGTTCCAGATAGAGGTGGAATTACAAACACAGTTCATAACTGACAAAGCGATAGCTCTCTTTAATGGTGGACGAGGCACCGAGGAGGACATCCAGGAGATGATGATGGTGTATGAACAATACAACCCAGTAGGCATTAAACACATGGCGAAGTATCTAGCACCTGTATTCAATGTGGATACCGCAATAATAAAAGCTGCTAATGCAACAAATAATGGTAAGATAACGTGCCAGAATCTTTCACTTGTACGATCAGAATGCCAAGCCCAACCGAAAGTGGTGAAGATAGCAATACAGTATGGAGGAGCAGTCAAACACAAGGTCTTGATTCTACCATAGTTCAAGGTCTTGACAACAGATGGGAAGAAGTTAGTAACACCAGCAGCAGCAACCAAGAAAGTTAGACAAGCGGTCAACAACCAAACCTTCATATCAGTCAAAGCCAGCTTTAGAGCGTAAGTAAAGGAATTGTGTCCAGATTCTCCAAGCACTTCTTTGTCAGAGTCAGAGTCACCGACTTCCATTCTCAATTTCCACATAATCAAGTCACGTTCGTGCTCGCTCAAGAACTTGGTGTTATCTGGATTGTCTGGTAGGATTAAGTAAGCCAATGGCACAGTACCAACAGTCAAAGCACCTTCAATGATGAAACACCATCTCCAAGCTCTTAGGCCATGAGTACCATCCATGTGTTCAATAATACCAGCTGAGATCAAACCAGAGAAAGCACCAGAGATCAAGGAACCAGAGTAAAGGATAGTGTTTCTAACACCCAATTCCTTCTTAGTGTACCAACAGGACAAGTAGTACAAGCAACAGCCGAAGAAACCAGATTCAACGAAACCCAAGATGATTCTGACGGCTAGCAAACCACCGTAAGATTGAACAGCACCAGTACAAGTGGAGACGGCACCCCAAGCGGTCATAATGACAGTAATGAAAAGAGAAGGTCTACCCAATCTGTTCAAGATAATGTTACAAGGAATTTGCATAGTGATGTAACCGACGAACAGGATAGAGATAGCAGTTTGGTATTGTTGAGCACTTAGATTCAAGTCATCTTCAAGCCCACCCAATCTAGCGGAGGCAATGTTGGATCTATCCAAGTAGTTACAGATGTAAATCCAACAGATCATAATCAAAATTCTGATATCCATCTTTCTTCTAGTTTTCTTGTCTAGGGTTTCCAACTCTTCAAGAGTGAAGTCCTTCAAGGAGTCTGGAATTTGTTCTCTAGAGACAAAAAGTGGAACTTCTTCTTCTTCTTCGAATAAGTCGTCACGTTTCTCGATGTCATCGATATTCTTGAAGGAAGAAGACTCGTCATCCTTGTTGGAAAGATGTACAGTCAAGTCATATTTGGAAGAATCCTCAATGTGAGTGGTTTCAACCTTTTTGTTGTTAGAACTATCTTCGTCCCCGAAGCTAGAGTTTGTCATATCGATTTCTAGTTATATGTTATTTTATTTTATTGTTGTTTTTACGATAAGAGAGAGAGAGAAAGAAAGAGAGACGATGGGAAGAATAAATTAATTTCAATTGATCTATTTATACCCAAAAAAAATAAAAAACTAAAATTAAAAAAATTGAATAAAGAAATGGTCTGCCAAAGAAGACAAATCCAAGATCCAGGAGTCTGGGACCTCCTCTCGTGATTGGAAATGGTGTATTACATAAAACTCACGTTTATTTCCAAAAGAATACCCCACATTTACTTTGGATTCTGGTAATTACAACAAGGAGGTACTATTATTTTTGGGTACATTTTCTTTGTTTTATCATTAAAATTTGTTAAGAATGACGTTAGGGGGAGAGAACCTGAGCTGTTCATTAAACAACGATGAAAACGCGTTTTAATGTTTCTTCGTTGTGGTAAGGCTGTCAATATAGAAGTAACCCCACAACTTTACGAAATACCTGCAATTACGAAATTATTATCCCTGTTCGTATTACTATTTTACATTTGCGGGGTACAGCCTTTTGTGACTCTCTCTCTCTTGTAAAAGTTTTTCCAATTGAGACATCAGGAGGACTATTCCAGGTAAATCTCAAAAGGAATTGATCCGAGATATCGGAACATCTCCGGCCTCCAGAGTTTTTTGTTTCTGTTTGTGTTTGGTTTGATTTTGTCACTTCGTGCATTACTTTCTCTCACAGAAATGCAAGACAAGAATCCAGCTACGGCTCTTTTTTATTGCCAGTCCTAAAAAGTTATTGCGGAGAAATTATGAAGTCCATAATCTCTTGTCTATTAACGCGAAAAAAACATATATAGAAGTCCTTTTTTTTTTTTTGCTATGGTATCTTCGTATCGCACAGTAACAACAGCAAGACATAGAAAAAAATAATAAATGCGGGGTACTTTTAATGAAAAATGGGAGAGAAGAATTAGATAACTTTAATCTCCAGGGAATATCTACTTCCTTCGGCTTCATCTACCGGGGAATTTTTCCTTTCCCGTCTCATCCCTTCGGAATAATTACATAAGGTACAAGAAATAGAGAAGCCCTGAAGGTACAATGTTTTTTCCTAATCTGGTTATTTTTTTTCTACCGTATGGCTGTGGCAAAAAAAAAAAACCTGGGGTAGAGATAGAGAAAAAAAATAATGAAAGTGTTAAGGGGGATATGAACTGCACGGTTTTCTAGGTAAGTACAGCCGCACATCTCAATTGAATAAGACAGTTTCTATTTTTAATTTTTTTTTAAAGAAAAAAAAAAAAGGAGTCTCTTACGATAAAAAAAAGATGACCCCACTATTTTATGTTGTCAGAGTGCTAGAAACGGGAGTAGAGCAAGATTAGTTTTTTCTTACTGTAATAAGAAACCCTGACTCCGTGGCTGAAAAAGGAACAAGCAAAAAAAATGAGGACATTTTTGTTCTCGCCTATTCACCCAAAAAAATGTGACAGATAAAGTGTGTGTGGATCAACCATTGGAAGAGTACAACAGTACAACAATAATATTTTCAGAAAAGAACAACAGCACAACAACAATCTTGACAATTAACAACAGTACAACGACAACCACTACAAGAACAACAAGTTCTACAGGAACCCACTTTGTAACATACCCAAGGACTCCTTTGAGGTCGAGAACATGAGCAAATTATGTTGGATGTAAAAATGATAAAAAAATTTTTACCAAAAAAAAAACAATGGGTCCAAATAGATAAGAATTATAAAACAAAATAAAAAAAAAAAGTTGGAGTAAAATAACACCGTCACCAATTCGGACTATTATAGCAGATAAGAAAAACCTATCTTTTTTTTTTTAGTGTTTATCGCAACGAGGAAAGACAACTGTTGAACCTCAGAGTTGTTGATTTTTTTTTCCTAATTATTTGCTAATTGTACGTTTCCCCCCTCCCCCCTTCTCCTTGGCCGGACTCCTCGCCGGACTTCTCGTTCTTATCGAATGTATATCCATCGAAAACAGAGGAGAGGAGTTCATATAATTATTTAAACAGAGAAGGAGTATCTTAAAACTCACTCATGTTCTTCTTTTCCAAAATCTGGTACTTTGAATCAAATCAAATCGAATCAAATCAAATCCAAAAAAAAATACACATCATCAATATGCTCACGTGATGTCTTTTTCAATTAAAGTTTTTTTTTTCTTTCTCCCTCTCCGCGAATCCCGCCAGCCAATCAGATAGCAGTATTATACTCGTTATTTACGAATAATAGGCGTGATTACCTTCCAGTAAAGATTGATAGCCGCTGGGTGTTTAAAGAAAGCTCTTGAAAATGAAAGGATTTAACGTAGAAGTAGGCTTTGTATATAAATAATGTAGTCATCTTGGTTTTATTGTAAATGGGTATTACTGTATCATCCTGTTCTTCCGCCTTCCATCCGTTACTTGCGTAATTTCCGAAATTTTACAAAAAAAAAAAAAAAAAAAAAAAACCTCTTGGTATTTTGTACGCCGTTTTCTTAGAGGGAATTATTAAATTTTAAGCATGTGATAAAATGAAATCAAAATTTCGTGCGTCACTTTCTAAGAGGTGACTGGGTCCTCGAGGGCTCAATTTTTTTTATTTTCTTTTGTTCTTTTTTAAGATTGGCATCCCCCTTGCTATATAAGCAAATACCAAACTATTAAAAAAAAATATTATTTTTTTTTTTATTCTTCTCTCTGATCCAACTAAAAAGCAAAATCAGATTTTTAACCAATAAAACATTTGATTAAAGGTTTTCTTTTTATAATATTCATTTTTATCCAAGAAAAAACAAAAGTAAATAAAGTGGTAAAATACCAGTTCGAAGAAAAAAGAATAATTTACTATTAAAATAGCAAAAAAAAAGCAAAAAATAAGTAATGTCTGCATCTATCCCTCAATACAGTTACTCTGACTACGCCAAGTTTGCCCTAGCTGGTGCTATTGGTTGTGGTTCTACCCATTCCAGTATGGTTCCTATCGATGTCGTCAAGACCAGAATCCAACTAGAGCCAACTGTTTACAATAAGGGTATGATTGGTTCTTTCCGTAAGATTATCGCCGAGGAAGGTGCCGGTGCTCTATTGACTGGTTTCGGTCCAACTTTGTTGGGTTACTCTATCCAAGGTGCTTTCAAGTTCGGTGGTTACGAAGTGTTTAAGAAGTTCTTCATTGACACTTTGGGTTACGACACTGCTGCTCGTTACAAGAACACTGTCTACATCAGTTCTGCCGCTGCAGCTGAATTCTTGGCTGATATTGCTTTGTGTCCTTTGGAAGCTACCAGAATCAGATTGGTCTCTCAACCAACTTTCGCCAACGGTCTAGTCGGTGGTTTCTCTAGAATCTTGAAGGAGGAAGGTGTTGGTTCTTTCTACAGTGGTTTCACTCCAATCTTGTTCAAGCAAATTCCATACAACATCGCTAAATTCTTGGTCTTCGAACGTGCTTCTGAATTGTACTTCTCCTTGGCTCCACCAAAGGAAACTTTGTCTCAATCTGTTGTAACCGGTATTAACTTGTTGTCTGGTTTGACCGCTGGTCTAGCTGCTGCCATTGTTTCTCAACCAGCTGACACCTTGCTATCTAAGGTTAACAAGACCAGTAAGGCTCCAGGTCAAAGTACCGTCGGCCTATTGTTCCAACTAGCTAAGCAATTGGGTTTCGTTGGTTCTTTCGCTGGTCTACCAACTCGTTTGGTTATGGTTGGTACCTTGACATCTCTACAATTCGGTATCTACGGTCAATTGAAGAAGACTCTGGGTTGTGCTCCAACTATCGAAATCGGTGGTGGTGGTCACTAAGCATTGAGATGATCTTAATTTCATTATTATTTTTTTATCTCTTTTTATTTTCTGACTCCAATTTTACTTTTATGGTGAACAATTTATCATTGTTTGTTTGTTTTTTTACTTATATTCATTAAGTGCAAAGAATTCTAATGGAAAGCTCTATTCCTTCTCCATTAAACATTAACCAATATTCCAAACTTTTATTATAATCCCAATATTAATTCCTGCAAGTTAATTCAAAAGATGTGACAGAATAAAAAAAAAAAAGTATCACTTCTTAAAATAGCTCCCCAACGAAAAAAAGGAAAATGGTATAGATCTTATTTATTGGGTGAAGCCACTGCAAATAATAAAAAAAATTCGTACTATATCTGCTTCTCCCTCATCTCGTACAAATTTTTATGATTGATGTTTTCTGGCAAATTGTTATGAAAGGTGTGCTTCTACTTATACATTGAACACTTTTTCATTTTGTTACCCTTTTTCTTGTATTTAAAATATTTTAAGCGAAGATTTTACCCATTATATAGTTGTATTCCAATATCATCCTATTCTTTTTTCAGTATGACATTAAAACTGTGCAAGATAAAAATGCAAATATGTATAGTTCTGTTCTATATGTAATAGTATATTTTATACAGCTAAAGGGAACTTTAATTCAAATTTTACTATTTGTGAATAAGTATTACTTGGATAAATCCTTATCGAAGTCTATTCGCATAATGCAGAGATAAATTTACCTGGGTTTTCAGATCTCATTAAGGCCTCACCAACCAAAAAACCATGTACACCTTCATTCTTATAATTTTCTGCATCAGAAGGAGAGGTGATACCTGATAATGCAATTAGCAGTGTACCAGAAGGCACATGATTGATAAGGGAACTCGTCGTATTTAGGTCAACATTAAATGAGTGTAGATCCCTATTGTTAACACCAATAACCTTGGAACCAATCTCGATTGCCGTATCTAGTTCTTCCTTTGAGTTAACCTCTACCAATGGTTCCATATCTAGACTTTTGGCGAAATTATACAGTTTTATTAGTTCATCTTTAGTCAACATTTTTACAATTAATAAAACTGTATCAGCACCTGCAAGTCTGGCCTCTAGTATTTGGTACTCGGAGAAGATGAATTCTTTTCTCAAGACACATGGTCTGTCAGATGGTGAGTTTTTGAATTCATTGTCAACAGCTCTACGAATATTTATTAAATCCTGAATTGAGCCCTTGAACCAATGTGGTTCAGTTAATACGGAGATGGCAGATGCACCTGCCTTGGCATATTTTAGACCTTGCTCGGCTGCAACGGCGTCAATGAAAATATCACCCTTAGATGGAGAGGCACGTTTGACTTCTGCTAGTACCACTGCTCTAGCACTAGATGATGATAATTTGTCATAGAAATTAATAATAGAAGGAGCTAGACCTAGCTTCAAGTTTTCTTCCAAATCCTTTCTGGTGAAACCTGGAGTTTTACTCAGCTCTTCGACATCTTGTCTTCTCTTGGCGTAGATTCTATCTAAAATCGAGCCACCAGCAGATACATTAGAAGTTACTTTCGATAGCTTTCTATTCTGCTCATTTTCTTCCCAAGTACCACCGGTAACTTCCAGAATGTTTCTAATCATTAGATGACCTTCTTCTGTTAGAATCGATTCTGGGTGGAACTGCACACCTTCAACAGTGTATTTCTTGTGCCTAACACCCATGATAATACCTTGTTCAGTTCTTGCAGTGACCTCTAGTTCATCTGGTAGAGATTGTGGGGTACCAGCCAAAGAATGGTATCTAGTCACCGCGACACCTTGAGGAACATTTCTGAAAAAGCCCTTGTTATCATGGAAAATGGAAGAGGTCTTACCATGCACGATCTCACCGGCATAGGCGACTTCACCACCGAAGACTTCAAACATACATTGTTGGCCCATACACACACCAAAGACAGGAATTTTACCACTGAATTGTCTAATACAATCTCTCGAAATACCTGAATCGGTGCTTGGGTGACCTGGACCTGGAGAGATCACCAATATCTCAGGCTCTAACGCCACAACTTCATCGACGGTGATCTTATCATTACGGTAAACTTCCACGTCCGCACCTTCTTGGCACAAGTACTCGTAGATGTTCCAGGTAAAAGAATCGTAATTGTCAATCAGCACAACCTTACGTCCCATGCTTAAAGTAGTTTTCGTTGTTGTTTTTATTGTTTAAGCTGCTTTCTAGAGAAAACAATTATAATTTAGTTATAAAACCCATCTCTTGATATCACAATTATGAAATGAGTAATCTTCAATCTTCTTCTTTTTTTTTTTTCAATGTGGAAAGATCCGGGTAATAACAGTAAGATCTCGTGAGTCACTTGTACTTTCATACGTACCAATGTGACCTTCGTTTTAAATGGTATATTGTGTGACCTTCGTGTTGAGTTATTTACCGTATTCTGTTATATATCACATGGTGTATACACTCTAACGAAAGTACACGTGTCACTACCGGGTAACAATCAGAAAACTTTTTTTTTTTGGGCTTTTAGCGTCTCTCTCTCGATTTTTTTTTGCTCAAGCAGGGAAAGAAAAACAAAACAAGGGCCACATAGATCAATAAGAATAATTACAGATTTTTAATTATTCTTCAGAGAGTGGGAACTAAAAGGAGATTCTTGTTGCTTTAACTATTGAATTGAAAATAAAGTAAAGAAAAAATGTCTGGGATCATTGATGCGTCGTCGACGCTTAGGAAGAGGAAACATCTGAGGAAAGGTATCACGTTTACACTTATGATTGTTGGTCAATCTGGGTGTGGCCGTTCTACATTTATTAATACTCTGTGTGGACAGCAAGTGGTTGATGTATCAACTACGGTGATGTTGCCAACTGATACTAGTACTGAGGTAGAGTTGCAATTGAGAGAGGAGACAGTGGAGTTAGAGGATGATCAAGGTGTCAAGATTCAACTGAACATTGTGGATACCCCAGGGTTTGGTGACTCCTTAGACAACACCAAGTCCTTTGATGTCATATCCGACTATATCCGTCATCAGTACGATGAGATTTTGCTGGAGGAAAGCAGAGTTCGTAGAAACCCTAGATTCAAGGACGGTAGAGCCCATTGTTGTCTATACATGATTGTTCCCACGGGTCATGGTTTGAAAGAGATGGATATTGAGTTTATGAGACAGTTGGGTACGCTGGTAAATGTCATTCCTGTGATAAGTAAGGCTGATTCTCTGACTCCCGAAGAGCTAAAACTAAACAAGAAATTGATCATGGAAGATATTGATCGTCATAACCTACCTATCTATAACTTCCCTTTCGATGAAGAAGAAGTCACCGATGAGGACTACGAAACGAATACATACCTGCGTTCGTTGTTACCATTCTCTGTTATTGGGTCAAATGACGTGTTTGATGTCGGTAACTCAACCATGATTAGAGGTAGGAAATATCCTTGGGGAATGCTGGACGTTGAAGATACCTCCATCTCTGACTTTGTCGTGTTGCGTAATGCGCTATTGATCTCCCATCTGAATGACTTGAAGGATTACACCCATGAAATATTGTACGAGCGTTATAGAACTGAGGCTCTGTCGGGTGAGACTAGTTTCAACTTCAGAAACGATATCGCTCCTCAACAGCAACAAAGACATGATATCATTTCACCACCACAGAGAGCCTCTCAGTCTCCAATCTCCCAACAATCGCCATCTATGATGAACCATGGTGACAACCAATCTACAACCGATACATACATGGCCCGTGAAGAGCAAATACGACTAGAAGAGGAGAGGCTGAAGGCCTTTGAAGAAAGAGTTCAACAGGAACTACTCTTAAAGAGAAAAGAACTGCTACAAAGAGAACAAGAACTAAGGGAAATTGAAGAAAGACTCGAGAGAGAAGCTAAACAGAAACAGGAAACTTCTTATTAATAACAAAAGCCAGCAAATATTAAACATTAAAAAACCACTATTTATACACCTAACTAATTGTAGCCGACAGAAGGGAACGGGATCACAGGTATGTTTATAAAGCTAGAATATTATGATAAGAATATAATTTCTTTCTCCTTTTCTGAATAATTGTTCTAGTTATTAATCGTCGCCAATATCTACTAGAATGGGATATATATAAAAGTGTATATTAACTCTCGATACTTAAAGTGTTGAATAAAATTTATCTGATTATTCGTATTTTTTTTCAATGTTGTTTTTTATGTTATTATATAATTAAGTTGGTATTTGGTGTTTTTCTGTAAGGTAAGAAATTTCGAAAAAAGAACTAAACATTAAAAAAAGTGTGAAAATACTCCACGACGATTTTTACAATAAATAAAAGATTTTAAAATTAGAAAATGGATATTATATGTTAGGATACATTTTTTTTTATATATGATAGAGATTTAATTTATTAAGATTATTGTGCTACCTTTGGAGCTCCTTTCCAGAATTTTTCTCCCTTATGCGTTATGAAAAATAGTGGTCTTAGTGGATCTTCCTTGTCAAAAGTTTCTGGGACATTAAAGGAAAATGATGGGAACACCAAGATATCACTTAAAATTCTTGCCTTCTTTAGATTGGTAAAATCCCTCCACGTCACCTTTCTGTCGACACCACTTTTAATGTAATCGTTTAGATATTCGAAAACAGCCTCAGTGAACATACCTGATCCTGTATATGACATGACAACTTGGTCATTTCTGGAATTAACAGTATCTAAAGCACTTTCGGCAATTTGTCTCTGCGTAATTTCTACAATTTTGGCAACTGCTTCCCTAATAACAGGATGGCCCGGCTTGGCTTGAATAACCCAAGTACCAAATTGTAATCTTCTAATATAATGAGATCTCCAGTCTTTGTCCTGACCATCATGCTCAATACCGATGATCAAACCAATATCACTTGGAGCAATCGTCTCAGGAATCCAGTTAGGAATAGGCTGCAGAGGAGTTGTATCAACATCAATATAGGTACCACCCTTTGCAAGTAGAATCAAATACTTAAAGAAATCAATTCTTAATATCTTATGTGGTAGTGCATCGTATGTCTCTAGAATCTCAGGAATGCTTGAGTAATAATGGAAAACCACCGCACGCATCATATCTTCGATAAATATCTCGTGAACAAAACCTGGATTCTTCTCTTGCCATATAGCTCTAATATGTGCTATTTCCTCAGTAGATAAAGAACCTGACCAAGCCTGCCATAAGAAAGCTGGGAACTTTATCTTACCATCATATTCAAAGTTGTATGCCAGCTTCTCACGAAGAGAAGCGTCTGGGGACAACTGCTTAATATTTCTTAATTTACGTTCTAAAATCTTTCTCTCTCTTTCAAATTGCTTACTTTGTTCCTCCTGTTTCATCTTTATATCCTCGGCCAATTTAGCGAATTTAGCCATTACATCAGAGTCTGCCTTTTGATTCGAGTTAGCAACATTAATACTCTGTGTAATCTCCTTTGGCAAGTTCTGTAGGATATTCTGAAGATCAGCTGCTCTAGAATTGAAGGAAAACTTGATCAGCAATGCAAAACCAACTATAGCTGCCAGAACAAAGAAAATTGATCTGGGACTCTTGAAAATAACTCTCCTCTTCGCCATGATTTTCTTATTTCTTTATATTAGTGAATGGATTTCCTTATTATCTCCTATCTGTTTTCTATAAAAATCTAACTCCAGGTTTCGAAGGATGTGTTGATTAGATGATGTTAAATTAGTTCTGCGAACAATTGTTTTCTTTTTTCTTTTACTTATCCAGAAAATCAACAACCAAAACTAAAATGAACCCTCAGAAAGTAATTCCAAGCACGATTCAAGGATTTTATCAGTTTCGAAGCAAGGATCAATGGTATAGGTGTCAAATATAGACAATACTGTTAGTGCCTGAAATGAAGCAATTAGAGAATAACAAAATTTTTTTAAGTAGCTCTGTTTTGCAAAAAAAACTATTCGCGATGAGCACATGCTATTCGTAGTTTGTGATTATACACATTACGTATAAATAATGAAATGGATATCTTTCTAAGTCAAAATATTACCACTTGGAACAACGTCTAGATTCACAAGTATCAATTAGAATTTACGGGGGTATTAATTTTCTAATAATTTATTATGTATCATAAATTTACCTACACCTTTACCTTATACAAACAGTGATTTGTCTACAATTTTGAACTGGTTGACCATTTCCTGCAGTATTTTGTAACATGCCTGGATTCTTGGTGGTATCTCATCCTGTCCTTGGAGTTCATTTTGTAACAGTGGAACATTGACTGAGATTACAACGTCTGTCTGCACATCTTCCAATCTCTTCAACGCTAGACAAATAACTAGGGTTTCCTTCAGGTCCTTCTTGCCCCATTTATAGGCCGATTCAGCCAGGATACAGGTGATAGTACCGTCCTTGGCTACTTCTTTCTTAATAATCTCGAAGCCATCACCACCGTTAAGAGCAGTGATGTCCTCTAGATGTACTTGCAATGCACTCTCGTCATCTGCAGCCTCCACACGTTGTAACAGATCAACAATTACGCTCTCATTAGTCCCTAAGCCGTCCTCAGAATTAGCAGCCTCGGCATCTTGTCGACTATTTACGTACACTTCTTGTGTGTCAGGGACCTCCCTAAGCATCGACGCATCCAAAAACCCATCCGGGATGAAAGTTGTGATAGCACCACCATACAATTCAGTAACACCCATTTTATTTTGATAGTATATCTAGTTTTTATTAGGATTTTTTGTTTAATTTGATTTGCTAAGTGGCAAAGAAACCACTCTTCTTCATCTTTTCAAGAACTCATCGCAAAAGCTTGCATTGGAAATTTCAAAACGTCATCGAGAACGTTGATTTCAAAAACACGTAAAGATGAACTATGATTTATAAATTCATTTAATCACATAAAGGAAATAAAACGGTACGATCTACAAAAATAATAATCAATTAAGTACAATACCATAATGTCGAGTCTCTATATAGTTCCTGCCCGTATTGAACTCACAGGCCACACAGATGTTGAAGAAGAGGTGAATTTTGATGAAGTCCCGCAACTGCGAGGCAAAGAGCTCAACGGAGCTGATCTCACTGAGGTAGTACAGACTCACCATGCAGAGGTGGTATATAATGGCCAAATACACGCGATTTCCAAACTAGTGGCATTCGAAAGAGAACAAGAATTGTGTAAACAAGAGATAGACGCGTTCCAAGAGACCGTTGATATACTGAACACAATCCATAGCTAGAGAAGTATAATCTATGATATGTAAGCAAAATCTTTAATTTTTTATTATAAATATGAATATTAGTTAGTCCCATGCAAAATGCTTTCTATCATTATTCTGAATATTCAATATGACGGCTTTCACATGTGTCACGGCGACGAGAGGGGCCGTGCATGTGCAAACTGTGATGAAGGGTGAGAGAAATTGTGACTTCTACCGAATAGTATAAATACAGTGGTAGAAAAATAAAGGTAACATATCTTTTGAGTCTCTCTGTTCCTAAATTTGACAATTGATACTAAAGAGTAACAAAATTAACAAGAAAAAAGATGTTCTTTGATAGTGAGTTCGTTGAGGACAAAATCATCCAAATTGAAAATTGGGTCGAAGTATTGGCAGAGGCTATTGATTACGATGGCCCATATTTCACCACGGCTTTGCTTTTCATTATGTTTAACCCAGTTTTCTGGAACATTGTGGCCCGTCTAGAGTACTACACCCATTTCCTGACCAAATTGGCTGGGTCCGCAAAGAGAGGTTGTTATCTACTGGCAGCTACTATTTTCTGTCTTGGTATCGCTAGAGACTTGACCTTTGAGAAGGCCCTACGTTTCCAAGAAGTCTCTCCATTGTTAGACACTCCTACTTTCAAGAACATTGGTTACGTTTTCTTGGGTGTTGGTCAAGTGCTTGTCTTGTCTTCCATGTACCAATTGGGTATCACCGGTACCTACTTGGGTGACTACTTCGGCATTTTAATGGACGACAGAGTCACTGCATTCCCATTCAACGTCTCTAACAATCCAATGTACCAGGGTTCAACCATGTCTTTCATCGGTACCTCCTTGATCTACGGAAAGCCTGCAGGTCTAGTGCTTGCTTTCTTCGTTCACTTCATGTACTACTTCGCATTGAAGTTCGAAGAGCCATTTACTACTGAAATATATTCTAAGCGTGATGAAGCTAAGGCTGCTAAGAAGAATTAAATGATAACAAAGTTGTCCTTTTATTTTAATTGCTTTAGCTTTATCCCCTTCCTTGTAATATAAGATACATATATAATGTTTATAATAAAATATAATTGAAGAAAAAAAAAACATTTCGAGGGCTTAGTATCACCCTTATGGCGATAAGTTTAGATTGTGAAACTGGTAGAGAATGTTATGAATGTCCTAGACCATAATTTATTATCAACAATAAAAAAAATATTGTTATTCCCAAGTAACTTGTACTTTTTCTATAATTTGCCTCCTGTGGGAATTGAACCCACGATCCCCGCATTACGAGTGCGATGCCTTACCACTTGGCCAAAGAGGCGAATTTTGCTCTTGAAAAGAGCTACAAAAGACAGTGGCCTTTATAGATGAGTTTTCATACGAAAGCTCCACCCAAGAAAAGAAATCATGCAACTACAACAACTATATACATTAACTATTTCAACCATCAAATAGCATCACCAAACTAGTACTTCCATCTTTTGCTCTCTTTGTGATAAATTAGATATTACCTTGTATATGCCAATATGTTCCTGTCATATATATTTCATCTTGATAACAAATAGATTTTGAAATGCTTTGGAAAATAAAAATAGCAACAAATGTCAAATGAGAGTGTGAATTAAATAAAACAAATAAGAAACGCAAAATTTTTTCCTTCCACTCTCCTGAGGTAAAAAAAGAAAGAAAAAGAGAACAATGGAAGGCATCTAAAATGGAGGCGGGGATTCCTATTCATACCTTTTGTTTATGTTTTATCACGCACACGTTCCTGTAGCCATCCTATTAGTGTCCCATTGTTGTACTTCTTTTTTTCTTTTTCTTTTTTTTTATTTTTGTAAAAGGAAAGTTCTATTACCTCCCAGATTTAGCAGTTAATTTACTCTTTGTATTTATACGATTTTTGTTTTAAAAAAACAAAGTTGCTAAAGTACCTTTCCTTCCTTATCTTCCCTCCCACATTACTTAATGTAGTAACGGAGGGTCTTTGAACATGAGAAAAAAAGAAAGAAAGAAATACTGAGAAAAGTGGAAGTACATGTAGACCATACTAGAATATCAGCTATAGACACAAGTAGAACTATACCTTAAACATCCAATACTAAAGAACCATACAATACTGCAAGGTACAGTAGTACTACAACAATTGTGCTAACTATACAGTACTTATAACAGTAATCAGAAAATTCGTTTAAAAATCACAGCTCATCGCCTTAAATCAAACAAATTTTCATGTTTTCCTACAGGGATTTCTGAGCAGAAATGTGAAAAATTTTGAAAAAAAATTTTTTTTCTCTTGAAAATTTTTTCATTTTAGCTCATCGCAAAAAAAAAAAAAAAAAAAAATATTTGTAAAAATATTGATTGGTAAGCTAGGGCCTACATTTCTGGAACTTTTATATAAATTTTGATATTTAAAGATAAAAATTGACATTTGCTAAAGTTTCTTCTGAAAATCTTTTTAATTTAACTTAATTCAGGTTTAATATTCTTTTAGGAAAAAAAAAACTATACTAAATCACTATTAAATAATGTCTACTAACTTCGAAAAGCACTACGAACAAAAAGTCGATGACTGTAACTTGGAACAACTAAGAGACATCTTGGTTAACCCAGACTCTCAATTAGCTAACAGATTCAGAGCTTTGTTCAACTTGAAGACTGCTGCCTCTGATTTGTCTAAGCCTGAAGATGCTCAAAAGGCTGTTGACTACATGGGTGCCACTTTCGGTGACAAGTCCGAGCTTTTGAAACACGAAGTTGCCTACGTCTTGGGTCAAACTAAGAACTTGGGTGCTGCTCCATTGTTGAGAAAGACCATGTTGGATGCTGTTCAACAACCAATGGTTAGACACGAAGCTGCTGAAGCTTTGGGTGCTTTGGGTGACTTGGACTCCCTACCAGACTTGGAGAAATGTTTGAAGGAAGACCCACACGAGGCTGTTAGACAAACTTGTGAGTTGGCCATCGAAAGAATCAAGTGGCAACACTCTGACTTGGCCAAGCAAGAAAGCTTGCAAACCTCTTTGTACTCCAGTATCGACCCAGCTCCACCTCTAGCTCTAGAAAAGAAGTACGACCTAGAAGAATTGAAGAGATTGTTGAACGACCAAGAACAACCTTTGTTCATGAGATACAGAGCTATGTTCAGACTAAGAGACATTGGTACCGATGAAGCTGTTGTCGCTTTGGCTTCCGGTTTCAACGACCCATCTGCTTTGTTCAAGCACGAAATCGCCTACGTTTTCGGTCAAATGGGTTCCACCGCTGCTGTCCCAGCTTTGACCGAGGTTTTGGGCCGTATGGAAGAAGCCCCAATGGTTAGACACGAAGCTGCTGAAGCTTTGGGTGCCATTGCCTCTCCAGAAGCTTTGCCAGTTCTAAAGCAATACTTGAACGATGAAGTCGATGTCGTCAGAGAATCTGCTGTCGTTGCTCTAGACATGTGGGAATACGAAAACTCCAACCAATTGGAATACGCCCCAGCTTAAAAAACTCATCAATAAAAACTGTACTTTAAAATAATCGTAAATCCAGGATATTTTATTTTATTTAATTGGGTTTCTTATATCCTATGGTACAAAAAAAGTAAAGAATGATAAACGTCTTAATGATCATACACGTTTATTAATAATTCTTTTTCCAATTTCTAAATCATATCCAATAGTTTAATCAGGTAATCTCTATTTTTTATTTCTTTTCTTTTTATTATTTTATTATCCTCCCCATACATCCACACATATTTATTTCATTCTCTTTATTTTTTTATTAAAAAATTTAGATATAATAGTTATAGAAAATATAAATTTGTTTCATTAATATATTTCTAATTTATTCAGAAGAATTCAAATTGTAATAGATCAGTTAAATATAATATCATCATATGCAAGAATACGTCATTTCTGATAAAGACTGTAAAAAAAAAATCTGTATAAAAATTGGAAAAAAAAAATGCGATGAGCATCTATTTAATCATATTAAGTTGATTTATTCTATCAAAATTAATTAAGTAACTGAACAATCAAAGATGAATAAAGAAATTGTATTTGTTACCGGTAATGCCAATAAATTGAAGGAAGTTCAAATGCTTTTGGCTCCTACTGATGGTCAACAGTCTGTTCAATTGACCAACGAACCACTTGATCTAGACGAACTACAGGACGTTGACTTAGAGGCAATTGCACTAAACAAGTGTAAGCAGGCTGTAGAGATTCTTGGCGCTGGTAAGCCAGTCTTTGTTGAAGATACTGCTTTGAGATTTGATGAATTCAATGGCCTTCCTGGTGCTTACATCAAGTGGTTTTTGAAGAGTATGGGTCTAGAAAAGATTGTTAAGATGCTTGAACCATTTGAAAACAAGGGCGCTGAAGCCGTCACCACAATTGCATATGCTGATGAAAATGGTAAATATCATGTATTCCAAGGTATTACCAAGGGTAAGATTGTCGACAGTCGTGGTCCAACCACTTTCGGTTGGGATTCCATCTTCGAACCAAACGAAGGTAAGGGTATGACCTACGCTGAAATGGATAAGGAGTTTAAAAACACAATTTCTCACAGAGGTAAAGCCTTTGTTGAATTCAAAAAATTCTTGTTCGCTTAAAATGTGTAGAAATATTTGCTGGTCCTTCTGAGAAGAAGCCTTAAAAGTATTAGAGTATTCGCTTATAGAAACGTTGTATACTATTAATATATCTATTTAAAAAAATCCACTGACCTAGGCTTTAGAAATTTTTACCAGAAGGTTCAGTAATTGTATATGTTCATTTGTACCATTAGTTAGCTTGGAATCTGTATCGAATAGGATCATAGAGACTTTATTCTTAAATGCAGTATCATACTCATCGTTCTTAATGTAGTAATCATGTAATTGTGATACAACAGCAGTGGCAGACCAACCGTTTTTTATAAATTCGTTAACATATTGGGTAATCTTGTCAAATCCTCCAGTACTTACTAGTTTCGTTATCTCTGCCAGGGTTTCTTCTGGAACCACGCCTGCTAGCTCTTCTACTAGAGCTACTGAGATCTCCTCTTCCCCAGAGTATCCTATATTCTTTGATGCAGATTGAAGAAGTGTTATAGCTCTTCTCAGATCACCTGCCGAGATATCCAGTATACGCTCCAAGACACCTTCTTTATATTTAACCTTTTCTTGTTCTGCCACATATTTCAGTCTTTCCAAGGCATTCGATGAATCCAATGATTTAAATCTGAACTTGGAGCATCTAGAGGCCAATGGATCAATGATTCTAGTAACATAGTTACAGATCATACAGAATCTTGTCACTGTAGAGTAGGTTTCCATTGTTCTACGCAAAGCACTCTGTGCATCTGCAGTCATCGAGTCTGCCTCATCAAGAATAATGATTTTGTATGGAGGACAAGGATAATGTTCCAAGTCGTGTTTAGATGGCTTCGACACAGTTAAACGCGCAAAATTCTTCACTTTCTCTCTAACAATAGAAATACCTCTTTCATCAGAGGCATTTAGTTCCAATACTCTGGTCTTCATCAATTCTGGGCCAAACAATTCTTTAGTCAGAGCCAAAATAGTAGATGTTTTACCAGTACCTGGAGGCCCATAAAACAACATATGTGGCAGGTTAGCAGAACCTAAGGTCTTCTTCAAGACGGTGACAGCATGATCCTGTGCAGCAACTTCATCCAGTTTCTTAGGTCTATATTTCTCCACCCATGGTTTGGATTGTTCTGAGTTTAGATCAGCGTTGACCTTCCTACGTTTATTCTGAAATCCTTCAAACATTATTTCACCTCACCAAAAAACAAACAAACAGTAATCCAAACTTTCTCTCTCAATAAAAACAACTCAATTACTCAAATAGCAACGTTTTCACTGTTTATAAACCTTTGTAAACCTTTATTTATGTCACCAAACTGACTAAACACCAAAAATTTGATTATTGAAATTTGGATATTTTTTGCAACTTTTTTTTCGACCTCGAGAAAACTGAAAAAAAAAAAAAAAATCAGTGGAAATTTTGCGATGAGCTTCTGCTGACTAACAAATTACTGAAGATTATTTGAATATTTAACACTTAATTCTACTAATCAAACACAAAACTCTGTACACTAGCACACAAAATTAAACAATTTGAAAAAATGGCTGAGGAAATACCTAAGGAGAACGATTTGCTCGATGATGTATGGGGATCAGATGGCGATGAGGCAATCAACACTGAGGTTCCGCTGTCTCAGGATTTGAAGAAACTGAAAGATAACCACACCAAACGTGGCTACTTGGATGGTATTGTAAGTGCCAAGGATGAGAACTTGCAAACAGGTTTTAATATGTCTTTTCCACTAGGTGGTGAATTAGGAATGCGTGTTGGTAAAATCATTGGTAAATTGCAAGGGCTTGAATACAGGTATGGTGATGAGGACCCTCAATTAAAGGACGACTTCACAAAGGCTAAACAAGAACTAAAAATAGATAAGATACTGACGAAAAGTATATTTGATCACGAATATAATCTGCCTGAAAACACACACCCAGTAGTAACTAAGTGGGAAGAAATTGTATCCACATACTGTGAAAAGTATAATGTTAAGACTCAATAATGACAAAAAATTAATGTAACGACTCCCACATGATAGGTGAACACATACCTACCCCCCCCCCCCCCCCCTTTTTTTTTTTACCCCTTGGTATTCCCCCTTCATCCCTTCTACGGTACGTTCTACGGCTTCTGATAGAGACTCACCCGACAATGAGTCCTCGAAGTGGCAGTGCAGTGCCCCCTCCTCACGAACACCCCCCGCGCATTCCTGTTACCCGGGTGGCATCACCAGATTTGTAAGGGGTGTGGAAGCCAGATATAAAGTGTAGGGAAACTGTTTCTCTGTGTGTGTAGTTCTCTTTTTGCGGTGGGGGGAGGGAGACCAGTAAAATGCGTGTTGATGCTCATTGCCATTGCGGTGGGGTCGTACCAGAAGACAACGTATACCGATGTTTGATGACGACGGGACCCGCGGATGTGGGTGTTCCTGTTAAGGGAGGTCAGGGTGCTGTGAGTGTGTATGGGTTTGGAGTGCATCCGTGGCAGTCGCACCTGTTCTACACGGGTGAGCGGGTATCGAAGGAGGAGCATTACGAACGGGTGTTGGAGGTTTCTGCGCGGTACCGGGACACGGAGGAGTATGTGCGGCTGGTGGCGGGTTTGCCTGAGCCGCGGTCGCTGGAGCAGTACATCGACGAGCACTTCATGCCCCATCGGGACCTGTACCGCGTTATCGGGGAGGTGGGGCTGGACAAGCAGTTCCGTGTGAAATCTACTGGTGGCCTGTCGCCGTGCCGCGTAGCGGTACGGCACCAGGCCGCTGTGCTGGAGCGGATGCTGGATCTCGCCGTGAGGTATGGCAAGAGCGTCTCGCTGCACGACGTGCAGACTCACGGGGTGATTCTTGACCTTGTCTCGAAGAAGCTGGCTGGGGAATCCGGGGCCATCAAGGTGTGCTTACACTCGTACACGGGGGCAGTGGACACTCTCCGGATATGGCTGGCACGGTTCGGCGAGGAGCGGGTCTACGTGTCGCTGTCGTACTGTATCAACATGTCCAGGAAGCTGGAGGAGACCTGCAAGATACTGGGCCAGTTGCCCCGGCGGTGCATACTGACGGAGACGGATTATATTATACAGAGTGACAAGCCGGAACAAAGCGAGGATCTAGATAAAGTATACAAGCTGCTAGAAGAACAGTGGGGTGTGCCAGTGACCCAGTGCGAGTCCATCATCGAGGATAATTATATAAGGTTTATTACATAGTTGCGTTTTTTCCTTGATTTCACTTTTTTTTCCCACAGGGCGAAATCAAGAACTTTAAAAAAAAAAAAAAAAAAATATAAAGTAAAATAAAATAAATATTGTACATATTAAACCCAAAACAAAGCAAGATAATAAAGGAGGAGCAAAACAATAAGACAAATGGCTAGAGGAGGTAATTCTAATAGTGAATCTGAGAGCACGAGGAGGAACCATAACACAACAAACTCGCAAGGGAATGGGTCTAATAGTACCAGTGCCGGCTCTAACGCACAGTCGTCGAGGTCTAATGCTAAACAGAGACTCACCCAGGCCCAGCAGCAGTATCTGCGTGAACTTGTCAACGAACATATAACGAATAATGACCCTACACAGGTAGAGAAGCCACACCCTTTAGATTTCGAAAGCTACAGTGACGATTTTATCAGAGCTTACAAAGACCACTATAACTTGGATATACCCGACCAGATGACTCTACAGGGGTATTTGCTGGGGTCTGAGCTGGGCAAACGTTCCATATCATACAAAAGAAACCAAGATGGTGTTCCAGGTGCCAGGATAACGAAACAAGAGGCCATTGAACATGTGAAGAACCATTTCGAAAGCCAGAGTGTCAAGGAGGCAGATTGCGTACCGAACTTCATATACAAAGTTCGCAACCAGAAGAAAAGATTCAGAATGGAGTTCAAAGGTTAAGTATATCTTTTAAATATATGTCATGTAATATGTACTTTTATCTTCTTTTAGTAAACTAACCCGGATAATTGATTTTCTTGATTTCGTAAGTAAAAGCCGATCCCTTTAGGCTGGCCTGATCCTGAACAAGAATTGACACATTCATTTTCATTTTTGCAAGTCAAATAAACTAGTTATTTTAGATTGGGAACCTTTGAGCTCGTCGAAAACCCAGCAACATCTGTTTATCAGGTTATTGATAGTATTACTAAGATTATATATTCCGTTTTTGTTTGATAAGGAAGAAGGCAGCAGCAAAAACAAGAAGAAAAAATAGAATAAGGAACTAACGAACAATCCTGGACACCCCCCTTATTAAATTCAATTGAAATAGAAAGGAAATGGAACAAAATACAGTAATTGCTTTGGTTACCGTGTGTATTGGTATATTTATTGCCAAATGGTTTGCAGCCCCTAAAGAACACCCATCTGCCAGAGGACTGGCTAACACACAGCTCACGTCTTCAGGTGGAAACACCAATAATAGAAGAGTAAGTGCTTCTAATGCGCCACGCAGGACAAACAGAAGACCTGTTACTCAAGAGATGATTGATACTGTGCGTAATGTTGTGCCAAACCTGCATGTCGAACAAATTAGATACGATTTGGAAAGCACAGGTTCTGTGGAGCAAACTATTGAAAGATTTTTGAGTGGACAAACTTTCCCATTCCCACCAGACTATGTACCTGAAAGAGAGAACAATACTTCTTCTCAAAACAATGTACCTGCTGAACCAAGTGATGTTAGAAAGAGAAGCAACATAAAGCCAGATAATCTAATTTCCAAATTTAATGTTGACTTAGACAAGGACATGTCCGATCTAGATTTCAAGAGTTTGGATATTGAGGAAAGAAAGAAATTACTGGTTTGGGAAGCTAGAAAGAATATGGAAAAAAGGCTTGAATCTGATCAGGATCTAGCATCGTTAGTCAAATGAACTGTAAACGACTGTAGACGAGCTATGTTTTGAGCTTGTTAGCTTTTCAAACATGTTTAATTAAAAATAGGGGAAAAACACTAGATTATATGACCTTTAGTTCATTGTTTTATAGATATACGTATATATTTTCTCTTTTAATTATAAAAATGATATGATACATATGGTGCTCCAATATGAATGTGCTGCTACAAATGTAGCCAGGGTATAATGATTAAATGTTTACAAAGAAGCTAACTAGATTATTTATAGTTTTGATTCTAAGTTTATAAGTGCTTAATAATACAAGAAGTAAACTGAGAGTGACAGCTCTCAATTACAGTCTTTTTTGGAGAAAAATCCAAAATATGTGTTTATTTTTATCCCATTTCGAACATCTCTCCAAGCAAGTATCTTTGGGTTGCCTAATATCAGATTAACTTCTGACATTTGATGCATTAAGTTGGAGTCATAATTGTATCCAACTACAACATAAGAACGAAAGTTTGACCATGTTTCGGTTTTGTTATTTGTCGGTACCACTTTATAGTAAACCTCTAAAGGTTTAAACCCATTCTTATTGTGGTGATTTTTAACTATAGTTGGTTCCTTAAATGCTATAGCTACTACTTTAAATGATGTAGTCCATTCTGACATCATTGTGTTTTGAGAACAGAAATATTTGATAATTTCCTCAGGTGTCTTATCTGAGTTATCAATATTTTTGTTGATTTGAATGCTGTCAAATTTAGTAAAGCATTTTGCAACTTGACTAGTATCCATTTCCTGCCCTGGAGCAACACAAGGTATATACATAGGGTATTCGGCAAAATTCGATAGGGTTATTTTATTTTCATGCTTAACACGTTTTAAATAATTCAATGCCCAATGCAACAATTTTTTCTGAGAACTTAACGTAAGAAAATAGCCGACCTGCATAGGTGTTCTGGACAATCGGAGAGTGCTAGATGGATCATTGCGTTTCTTCTCTTGAATAAATTTGTTGATAAGATTGTATTCATCTTTGATTGGCATATAGTGATAACGAGGTGGTACCGGTACTACAAACCAATTAATATTAGGATTATCCATAGACAAAAAGAAGTTCTTGAATTTGTTAATATGGTGTACTCTATCATCGTACAATGATATTTCTCTTAGATTTGGGTAAGCACTGATAAAAGATAATATACATTTCTGTTTGTATTCCATTGTATTAGTCTCTTGCCTCTGTTTTTTGAGTAGTACGGCGTTGAACATCAAATCATCAGGGGAATATCTTTCCTTCTCTTTCTCTGAATTTTCTAAATTGTTCCATTTATCTCTCGCTGTGGTCAATAACCTTGACAAATGTTGGTTAAACAAATTCTCTTTTCTCCCCGTAAGTATCACAGACACAGTATTTTTATCTCTCCAGGACATCCTGGCCAGTTTAATTATATCCTCATTCCAATATTCATTACGATCATTGCTATCATTACTCATCAGTTTATTAAGAGTTTCGATGGGTCTCGGATCATCCCACCAACCGCCGAAATTCGATAGATTTGGGTCACTTCTCAAATAATTCTCAAAGGTCTTTGTGTACAACTGGGGATTCGGCACAGGGGAGTTAAATAATGTATTATCGAAGTCATATATGTGTATTTTAGTAATTTCACTAGCGTCACATTCTGGAATATGCAATTCTGAAGAAATACTATTCCAATCAGTCAAGACATCATGGCCATTAGATACCATTACCAAACAAACTTGAGAATAGTCTGATAAGAAAGAAAAAAAAATGGGGAGTCACTATTAAACCTTGCAAAATAATGTTATGCAAAATACGTCATCTCTTCTTGATTAATGTGAACCTTTCATCGCACAACCACCTAATTGTATTTTACATCCGTACAGGGTTACTATTTTGGCATGTGATCTCAAACTAATATTACCCGGTTTAATTTTTTAATTTCTCTTTGATTTTTTCTTGGATGATGTGATGGTTTTGTCAACGTGACTTCCGGAAAAAAAATGAAAGAAAACTTACTTTATCGTTTCTTTTTTTATTTTTTTTTCACAATTTTTTTCGCGTTCGTTTAGGATTGGCGACCGTCTTCTTTTTTTTTTATTGCCTAGATACGTATGCATTGATTGGTGTGAAGTGGGGCTAGGTACGAGTATTTCTAAGGCAAGATTTTAGTACATAACCATTTTCCTAGTTCATCTTCTGTGAGAGAAGAGAAGATCTATGAAAACTTCCTAAACCGGCCATCCACCCAGCAAAACAGAAGGACTCCCGCATCGTTTCCTAGAAGGTGGATTGTGTTGATGTCATGGTTATTCTCGTTTCTGAGGAAAAGGGCTTGTATTTTAACATTTTCTTGGGTTTTTCTCTGGGAATTCTCTGCATTGACGTATTCTCTCTTTATTTCTTTCTTTTTTCTTCACTTCCATTGTCAATGTTTTTCGAGAAATGCTTCGTAGGCACAGGTCTAAGGGTCCGTTCTTAATTCATATTTTTAATAAATGCTGGTTCTTCTTCTATTTTTCTTCTTGATAATCTTTTACTTAATTGATTGATAACAAGATTTAACTGGTACTGGTAGTTCTGGCTAATTATAGAGTGGCTTGTTTATCTACCAATTGCTTGTCAAAATTTGCAGGCAAACAAATAGGCCGATGGCCGATATGGGTTTCTCAGTTCGGCTGAATATTTTTTTTAATTCATTTTTTTTAGAAAAATAAACAATTAAAATTTCTTATATGAATGCAATTCTCCGAAACGTAATTCAATATATAAAATTTCTAAATTAAATTCTATCATGAAGTATTTTATTTCTTAACCAAAAAAAAAAATTAGAATAATACCAAAAATATAGAGTAGTAATACAATAATATGTCTAGTGATAACGTTACTAGTACATCCACTCAGCAAGTGGTTACTGCTTTGATTTCCAATGGTGTTATATTTGGAGTGTTTATGCTCGCATTTATAGCGCTAAGATTGAAACTGAAACGTATATATGAACCCAAATCGTGTTTTGATTTGATTAATGAGGAGAAAAAACCAGAGAGATTACCGGAAGGTGTGTTTGCATGGATTCTACCACTGCTGAGAAAATCGGATAACTTTGTTTTGCAGCAGGCTGGTCTAGATGGTTATTTCTTTTTGAGATACTTGTTTATCATAATGGCATTCTTCAGTGTTTCCATTCTGTACATTTTCCCAATTTTACTGCCTATTAATGCTAGTAACGGTAACCACCAAACTGGTCTAAATCAATTGGCATACCAAAATGTTAAGCACAGAGGCAGATACTATGCACACGTATTTATCGGATGGGTCTTTTACTGGTCCTTCCTCTACATTGCGTACAGAGAATTGACTTATTTTAATTCAATGAGACAAGCTGTATTATCTTCTCCACGTTATGCAAGAAAATTATCCTCCAGAACCGTACTATTCCAAACTGTACCAAGTGAATACTTGAACGAAACTGAATTTAGTAAAATGTTTGAAGGTGTTAAAAATATCTGGATTGCTAGAACCCAGGGTGACTTGCCAAAGAAGGTCAAGAAGAGAGAGGAACTGGCAATGCAATTAGAAGGTCTTGAAACCGCATATTTGAAGAAGTTGGTTGCCAAAGCTAAAAAATCCAATGGCGAAGTTGATGTTCAATCTCTATTACATGATAAAAAACTAAGACCAACCCATAGAACCAAGAAAATCATAGGTGAGAAACTAGACTCAATTGATACATTGAAGAATAAAATTAAAGAATTAGATGCAGAAGTTAAGGAATTGCAATCCTGTCATACTGATGAAAAAACTTTGAACTCTATTTTCATTGAATTTGAATCACAATACCAAGCTCAGGTTGCCCTGCAAACGAAGGCATATCATGCTCCATTATATATGTCACCTGCATATATTGGGATTGAGCCAAAGGATGTTGTTTGGATGAACCTAAGATTATTCTGGTGGGAGCGTTTGATGAGAGAATATAGTGCTGTTGTTGCTATTATTGCTTTGGTTATCTTATGGGCCATTCCTGTTGCCTTTGTTGGTATGATTTCTAATATTACATACCTAACAAACAAGTTGCACTGGCTGAACTTTATTTATAAACTTCCAAAACCATTGTTAGGTTTATTGACATCTATGGCTCCAACTATTGCATTGTCTGTTTTGATGATGGTTTTGCCTATCTTCATTAGAGGTATGGCAAAATTACAAGGTGCTACATCATCTCAACAGGTTGAATACTTCACTCAACAATCCTACTTCGCTTTCCAAGTTATTCAAGTTTTCTTAGTTACTACATTGACCTCTGCTGCTACATCGACCGTTACTCAAATTGTTGAGGAACCAACCAGTGCAATGCGTTTACTTGCCGAAAACCTTCCAAAGGCCTCCAATTTCTTCATTGCATATATTATCTTACAGGGTATGTCCATTTCCTCTGGTTCTCTTGCACAAATTCAACCATTGGCTATGTTTTATGCTCTTAGAATGATTCTAGACAAGACTGCAAGAAAGAAATGGAACAGATTTGTTAGTCTGGGTAATGTGTCATGGGGTACTACCTTCCCTGTTTACACTAACTTAGCTGTAATTGTGTTCTCATATGCAATTATCTCACCAATAATCCTGCTCTTCGGTGCATGTGGATTCTTACTATTGTACGTTGCATACCTTTATAATCTAACATATGTTTGGGAAGAGTCCCCAGACTCCAGAGGTATTCATTATCCAAGAGCTATATTCCAAACAATGGTTGGTTTGTACATAGGTCAAATTTGCGTTCTAGGTCTATTTGCTGTTGGTAAAGGTTGGGGTCCAATTGTTCTCCAAGTTGTCGGTCTAGTTGTCACTACCATCGTTCATATTTCATTTAACAAAACATTTGACCACTTACTAAAGGTTGTTCCTGTTGATACCATGAAGGCTTACGATGGTGTTAGTGAAACTGCATCCTATAAGAATATTTACGCTCAGAGCACCTGTGCTCCAATTGGTCTATCATCTAATGGTGAACTGAATCATTTGTCTCCAGAGAGACAACTATTTGGAAAGAGTAGTTCACCATTAGCTAAAGAAGTTGAGTACAGAAATAGTTTCTACAGTGAAAACACCCTAGAGAATCCAGTTGAAACAAATGCGAAAGTAAGTCCTGGTTACAAGAAGGATATAAACTCTCTAGATACTGCACCTTTGTTAGCTGATGGTGGTGATCATCGCTTACCACAGGTGTCATCTTGGAAGAGATTTTTCCTGCCACATATCTTCTTGTCATTCAAGGCTGTTAAAACAAGAATGCCAGAAATTTACAGTTTGGAAGATCCAAATGAACCAAAAGAAGAATCAGAAATCAAGCATGCCTATGATTTCCCTGCAGTAAGTGCTGAACTACCAACAATATGGCTTCCAAGAGATCCATATGGTATCTCTTCATGTCTAGTTGAAGACTTGTCTAGTGTTATAGGTGCATCTGATGAAAATGCCACAATAGATGAAAACGGTAAGATAGAAATCTCTGGTAACCCACCAACAGCAGAAGCTATTGAAAAGCATTATGATACACACCATGAAGGTAGTAGTAAAGATCCTTTTAGTGATCCAGACGATGTCTAAACTTTGCCCAACATCTAAACAAAATAATAAATAAAAATAATAAACTGCATCGACCATAAGAAGTACAACACAATTGTAACATTAGTAAATTTTGAAAGGACGTTATAATAATTTTTAATCTAAATCTCTATTCCAATAACATCTTATTCTGTCAGAGAGAAGTATTCTATATATTTTTACATGAATAAATAATAAAAAAATTAATATATTAATTCTTATCTAATTAGCAAAAAATTGATTTACAGGGTCCTCTTCTTTGTTATCATAAGGCGAAAAATGAAATCAAGAAAAAATGATATCAGAATAATTCTCGAGCTTTAGATAAAGGAAGTGTTATCAAAGTTATTATTTTCAGCAAATCGAGAAAAGGCAAAACCTAACATTTATACAAAATGGTTTCCCCGGCAACTCGATTGTCTCAATTGAGCCTTATTTTAAAGGGTAGTCAAAGGTTTTACAGTAACATTAGACAAGGTTCGAAATATTCCAAAGATTTTAGACAGTATTTGAAGCTGAATAATGGTGAAGTTGGTTCGTATTTTCACGATATCCCTGTAGGAATTGATGCCGAAGCAAATACTGTAAATATGGTGGTGGAGGTTCCTAGATGGAGTAATGGCAAATTTGAGATATCAAAACACTTGGAATTTAATCCAATATGCCAGGATATAAAAAAGGATAAAGTAAGATTTGTAAATAATATATTTCCTTATCATGGTTATATCCACAATTATGGAGCTATTCCGCAGACATGGGAAAATAAGGCTGAATTGACCAACATTCCAGGAGTCAAGGAAGGACTTTACGGAGATAATGATCCCTTGGATTGTTGTGATATTGGTGCACCATTATTAGAGATGGGTGATATCAAGAAAGTTAAAGTTCTGGGATCCCTGGCTCTAATCGATGACGGAGAATTGGACTGGAAAATTATTGTCATTAATACTGAAGATCCTATGCATGAAAAGGTCAACAATATACAAGATGTTGATAGATATTTCCCGGGTTTATTAGATGCCACAAGAGAATGGTTTAGGAAGTATAAAATCCCTATGGGCAAACCTGAAAATCAATTCGGTTTTGAAGGTAACTATTTGGATAGTGACAAATCCTTGCAAATTGTCCAACACTGTCATAAGAGTTGGCAAAAGCTTATTGGTAGAAAAGTAGATTCTGATAAAGTCACTGATTTACCAATGACTAAGAGATGTGGAAATTGGGTAATCAAAGAGGACAATATTAAGCCAGACACCAAGATTCCTGACGAAGTACATAAATGGTACTATGTTTGAATTGTATATATATATTCTCTATAAATTTTTGAATTATTTGTCGTGTAATTATTCATTATATCCACATTGGAGTTTTATGGTTCTGAAAAGAGCAAGTTGTAGGCTGTCAATGCTCATTTTTCAGCATATCATGAATGGTGGTACAATTCAACTGCTTTTGGTTGAAGAACGTGTGATGTAAAACTAACATTGACTTTGCAGCATCACTTTCCTTCACAAATTTAATAAAGGCTGCAGAGTGGTCAAGTACGAGAAATATGTCAGTGATTTTACTGGCAAGTTGTGAGTCCTTTTCCTGTATGTAATTTTGAATTTGAACTTTATTTGTCTTATCGGATATTGGATATATTGCAACTACTTTATCAGTCTTTTTTGCGCTTAATAATGAATTAACTTCTTTTCTTTCAAGATATGCTGAAGAATCCGAGATGTTAACAGATATTTTGTTGTCATTAAAGTTCTTGCCATTAAGAGTTAATGCAGCCTGAGCTTCTTCGTGGGTGCTGAAAATTATAAACGCACAGGCATGATGTAAATGATCAATTATTTCAAATTGCTTTTTTGGTAAACGTACTTCTTCTATAGTTCCAAATTTAGAGAATATGTCATTGATAGTGGGTATGTCCAGCATATCCTTTGGCAAGTTTCGTATTATTATTTCTCTCCTTTCTAGAATTGGTGCATCTGTTCTTTTCGTTTTTTGTTCAGGGTCTGATTTTTTAATGATTAACTTATAACCTTCAATTTCTCTGTGATTTAGCATAGCAATAGCTTTGTTCACACTATCATGATTCGGTACATCCACATATGCGAATCGTCTATTAGAGTTGAAACGAAGTGATGGTAATCTAACATTCAGAGCCACAACCTCAATGCTCTTAAAAAGATCGCGTATATCCCTTTGTGTGAATTTTGGAGGGTAGTTAGTCAACCATAAAGTACAATCCTTTAGTTGGGTCACTTCGATAGTGTTATTACCCATTGTTTTAAGGGTTTTTGTGAGTGCACTTTCGGCTGCTTCCCTTGAATCCAACTCTATACGAGCCATTTGACATCTATTGTTATCAAACCATGATTCATAAGTGTTAACCTGGATAATTTGGCCACAATCAGCGAAGAATTTTTTAATTTTCCCTTGATTATAACTCCTTGGAATGTTTTGAACCAATACTGTACATTCTTCCCTAAATCTTTTTGGATGTCTGGATAAATTTCCCATGCTAGTTCTCAATTATGGACAGATCAATAATATAGAAGCCAAAGCTAGGGTGTTCAATGACTAAAGCCATGATATATTTGACTTATTTTTTCACATGGTAAGAACAGTTTTACTTTTTTTTTTAAAAAAAAAAATTGAAAAAGAAAGAAAAAAGCGATGAACTTTGAAATTTTGCGATGAGCTCTAAAAATTGAAAAATTTTGTTAAATTTTGTTTGAAATATTGAGAAGTTGTTAAAGTATCTAAAAGTGTGGAAAGTTTTAAAGTAGCCCATCAATTGAATTACTGAGGTCCTTGAATAAAGGGAGTTGGAAAATAAATATAAAATTAGATGGACGGTCGCAGTTATTTGAAATCATATGGATGGCAGGAAGGTGAAGGTCTTCGGAAAGGATCCTTGAAGAAGCCTATTCTAGTAAAGCATAAGAGGGATAAGAAAGGTTTAGGTGGTGGTGTAGGACATAACGATGGTGAAGCGTGGTGGGAAAGACTATTTGATGGACACTTGAAAAATCTGGATGTGTCGACTGATTCCAATTCTGATGGTGAAATAGTTTTCAAACAAAATAAAGCAGTTGCAGCAAGTGTATCAAAGGAAAGTTCTCCTCTATATCAATGGTTTGTAAAAGGTGAAGGCCTAAAAGGTACTATTAAGGAGGTGAAAAATACTGTTGATGAGAAAAACACTGTGACTAGCACAATATCATTATCAAGGAAGAGGAAAAGGTCTGAAGATGATGACCAGCATAAGAGTAAGAAATCAAAGAAGAATAAGGATAAAAAGAGTAAGGATAAAAAGAGTAAGGATAAAAAGAGTAAGGATAAGAAGAGTAAGGATAAGAAGAGTAAGGATAAGAAGAGTAAGGATAAGAAGAGTAAAGATAAGAAAAGTAAGGATAAGAAAAGTAAGGATAAGAAAAGTAAGGATAAAAAGAACAAGGATAAAAAGAACAAGGATAAAAAGAGTAAAGATGGAAAGAGGATAGATAAGAAAAATAAAGATGGTAAAAGTAAGGATAAGAAGATGAAAGATAAAAAAGAGTAAAATTAAGAAGGGTAAAAGTAGAAACTATTATTTGTGGATACATTTAAACTCCGTTAGTTAACCAACTGAAGACTTTCACCTGTTGTAGAGTACAGATATACTTAACATGGCATCAATATTTTATTCTTGATAGATATAAGTTCTTTTGAAAAAAAAATCAAAAATGCATTTGTCTATATATTAAGCTTCATAATAATGTTATAATAAAATTATAAACGGTATAAAAGGGCTGTAACGTAATTTAAGTGTCAAGTTGTTTCCTAGTCTCTTCTTGGAATTTTTATTAGACAGTCATCCAAAGTATAATCATCTTCTGAATAGTCGCTATCTTTATCGTTCATTCCTTGATAACCCTGGACATAAAAAAAAGATTTCTTAGCGGATGTGTTTTCCTTTTCCTTTTTATAGATTCTTCGTACATGAGATTTATCCTTGTTTGTTAGCCTAGAATCATTTAGAATGACTTCAAGTGGAACAAATTCATCATACTTCATTTTAGTCACAATATCGATATACTTTTCATGGTTTCCATCAGTGAATTTCTTAGAATATTTCTTAGAAATTTCGGGAGGTACTTTAAATTGATGTTTATCAAACTTTGATGGAATGTCGTTATAAAGTTCTAATGATTTCATATACAACTCCCTCATATCATCACCCATTTCACTTCCTCTGCTTATAATATCATGGTAATCAAACTTTATCCTTTTATTTGGTTTAACTTTGCTATTTTCTTTCTGTACTAAAAATAATTTTAGTTCGGTGCTATCCTGTATCACTTCGAATTTATTCATTTTAGCTACTCTGGCGTGCATTCCAGCAAAGAAGTCATCAAGTTTGGTGAAAATTTTTTCTGATACTCTGTCTGGTATATTTAAATGCTCGATATCCAAATTGGTTTCTGATTTGGTTGCCGCCGTCTGTAATGTATGTTCCCAATGAGCATTGAGTTCCATCTTCATTAACTTTTTAGCGTGTTGAAGCGACGTTTCTGATATTTTTTTACGTTCTATTTTATTGTATTCTTTCATTTCTTCAGCCATTACGGGATCTAACGGTTTGTCTCTTTCATCAGGTACATCTTCGTAAATTTGATCTAGTTGTGGATCAATTATAACTTTGGGATTCGGCCAACTCACCCAGTTATCACGCATTTGTGTTTTCAGAAAGACATCTACTTCTTCATAGTTTTTCTTTTCATGTGCGGAATATATTAATTTCTTGAGTAAATAAGAGGAATAGAGATGTAAAGTGAGATCATGTCTATGTTCTTCCTCAAAATAGTTTAGCAGTTCGTTAGCATTTTTTATTACTTCTTTAGATTCTTTTGAACTTTTAGCGGCTTTTGTAGGTTTGTCCTGACTATTACCTTCGTCACTATTATGTTCTTCGTTATGTTCTACGTCACCATCCTCAATGTCGGTATCGATTTCGTCCTGAGCTCTCTCATCCTCAGATTCATTCTGACCTCTATTTTGTGTTAATTCATTTGATGCAGTATTAAAATTAGAATCCAATGAGTCTTCACCCAGCCAACTATCACTCAAATCAGACATTGGGTTAATTGAATTTATTGTTAATGCTTTCAAGTTTCAAAAAGAAAAAAAACTTGTTACCAAATTAATAATTTGGTATAACTGTATTGGCGACCTATCAAGGAGGATTTGTTTAATATCCTCAAGAAGTGTAACTAACAATTACTAAGTAGATTTATGAATTAGAGACTGCAAATACTTGTCTTAGCTCATCGCAGTCCAAAAAAAATAACTGTAAATAAAAGCAAATTGAAATTTTCTGATTTAAAAAATGAGGTCCTACCCGGATTCGAACCGGGGTTGTTCGGATCAGAACCGAAAGTGATAACCACTACACTATAAGACCTAGAACTGTTGATTGATATTTTTGGCGATTTGGACTACTTTATAATGGATTTCAAATATTGTGTTGTTTCATTATTTCAAATTTAAAGAATTAAACAATACTATACATATAAAAAAAAAACTAAAAAAAAAAGCTAATGACAAGAATATCATATTCTAGTTATAATTCTACAGACATTGTATACAAAAGAAGTGTGATAACACACTCAACCCATAAACAATACATAGTAAAAGAGAAAAAAAAAGACCGTTGAGCCTGAAAAAATCCTTTCCACTGATGCAACCATAGATTGTCCCAGAATAATCAAGCATCTCATCGCATTGCTAGATTAAGTAATAAAAAAATAAGAGAAAATTAATTAAAATTTAGAGTATTTTTTTATTGAGCTTAGTCGTGCTTCAAAGTTTCAGTGAAGACAGCAGATGGCTTGGTAGTAGACTTTGGAGCCTTCTTGGAACCCAACTTCTCGGCAGCGAAGACCTTGGCGTATGGGTTCAATCTCAACAAAACTTGCTTGTTCTTCAATGGGTTCTTCTTCAAAACGTGAGTACGCTTTTGAGATGGTTGACCAGCTGGTCTAACAGCAGCTTGGATTTCAGAAGAGTTGATGATTCTGGTAACATCGGTGGTGGTAACGATGTTGGATGGTAGGGAGTAACCAGCCTTGGAAGAGGCAACGGTTTCGGAACCCCAAACTTGGTCCAACTTGGCAAAAGCAGCTTCAGTCCAGATGACGAATCTACCCAAGTGAGCACCTGGAGCCAATTGCAACAAGTTCAAAGCGGTAACTGGAGCAGTTTCAACACCTGGAACGTTTCTCAAGGCCTTGACGATACCGTTGTCTTCAGCGTAGACAACCAATGGACCTCTTCTTTGAGTCCATCTTCTGTTTCTGTACTTACCCTTACCAGCTCTCATCTTCTTAGACTTGACGACCTTCAACAAGTCGGCACCGGCACCAACGGCCTTCAAAGCAGCAACAGCTTCCTTGGTCTTTTGGACGGATTCCAAGTCCTTGGAGACAACCAATGGGATTTCTGGAATCTTTTCGACTCTGTGACCTCTGGCCAAAACCAAAGAGGCAACAGCGGAAGCAGCGATAGCAGAAGCAGTAGCGTAACGCTTTTCGTTTTGGTTAACCTTAACGTTCCACTTTCTCCAGGTCTTGGTTGGAGCGAACATACGACCACCACGACACATGTTACCGAAAGCAGCTTGACCAGATCTGTGGGTACCACCACCACCAACTCTTGGAATACGGGCGACAGCACGACCGGTACCCCAGGATTCGGCAGAGGTTTGGTGACCAGCCTTTTCGGAAACAGCGTAAGCTTGTCTCTTGTTCTTGTTAACAGAGACGAAGACGGTGTGAACCAAGTCTGGTCTGATTGGAGCAGAGAAGACAGCTGGCAATGGAACAGATGAAGAGGTAGCTTCACCAGTCAAAGATTGAACGGTAACTTGTGGACGAGACATCGTTTATTCTATTTGTATTGCTTAGATAGGCAAAGAATTTATTAAAAAAAGAGAAAATTTTAAAAGAAATAAATGTAAATAAAAACAAAAAACCAATTAAAGAAAAGAGTGTCTTAATCAAAGAGAAAAATTTTATTCATAAAATCGATGGTCTTTATATAATTGATGAAAAATTTTTTTCAACAAGGCCATCGACTGAAAAAAAAATTTTTTCAGAATTTTTTTGCGTGAAATTCGTTATAAGAGATATAATACGTATATTATGATATTAGGTTTTCATTATCAAGAGGTGACAACGATAATGGTTATATCGAATATAAAAATAATGCCAGAAGGAGAATTGTTTTCTTATCTATCTATAATTATTTATGCATTTTTCTAGGATATTACGTTCGTTGTTTAGAAGGATTGATGCCGCTTTGTATTTCGATATGTCTTTGGTATCAATATTTTCCAACGATGTAGGCTTCTTCAATACTCTTAGCTTCTCATTTATCAGCGACTTTAGGATGGACCGGGCATCTTTTGTGTCTTGTTTTGCTAATCTTGTAAACTTCTTTTCGTCTGGGTATTGGCTGAATTTCTTCCAATTTGGAGCATCCAACGCCAGCAGTTTACATAGGGCAATGAGTATTTGAGTTGGGTCACCATTGGAATTTATTGACATCTCTGTTAGCCATAGAGGTTGTGTACCTTCTTCTTCTTCTTCTTCTTCTTCCTCTTCCAACTCCTCCTCTTCTAACTCTTCCTCTTCCAACTCTTCCTCTTCTTCCTCTGATATTAACCATTGTCTAAATAGTTGGAACCCTGTTTCCTTAAACCACTCAATTTTGTCTTGGTATTCTTTATGCTTGCGAATAAACTTGATTATGAATGGTCCCAGATGAGCAAGGTCGTTCGGGTTTTCTTCGACACAGAACCCATACCTGGCTATTAATAGCGAATTCGACAAATCACCGTATGTATTGAAAATCTCTTCACCTTTCTTTACTTCTCTCATCAGTCTCATTTCGACACATTCGTCATCTTCTAGTTCCTCGTCTTTTACTCTACATTTTTGTTCTTTATCTTCATGTAGGATCTCAAGCTCTTTTACCAAATCCATTGAAATTGATTTTGGACTAGATTTTTCTTCTCTTTCATTAGCAGTTTTAACATCGCGTTCTTGTACTTCTTCTTGTTCTTCTTCTGCTTCGTCTTCTTCTTGGTCATCATCGTCTTCTTCTTCTTCTCTTTCTTCTTCTTCTTCTTCTTCACTTCCAGCACTATCCTCTTCGTCGAACTCCATGTCCTCATCATCCTCGTTATGGCCGCATCCAAAAAATTCACCACACTTATCACAAACATCATATAGTGTTCTAAACTCTAGGTGAGGAGAAACACAATGATGGTTGAACAAGTCAGCAATGGGGACTAAGGCTGTTTCATGATAAGCATCGATCTCAAATCCACGAGACGATATGGCATAAGCAATGGCAACAAACTTCTTCAACTTCTCCTCTATCTCCTGCTCATCATTATCATTCACATCAAGAAATCCTTTTGGTATTTCAAGCCCGAACTCCTCGTGCCACTTACGAGCCAACTCAACAGCAATCTCAAACCCTTCATTGATCTCATCTTGCGGCTCCAGCGCACAAAACAGACTATCCAGCGTGGTATTTTTCAGCAACGATTTTAGATCGTCGTTCCAATAACAAGGTGGTAGGTTATTACTGTCTACTTTAATGGTCCTCAGATATTTGTACCAATGACTCGTTCTCTTGAACACAGTAGTTTCGTATATGAATGCAATGTTCAACGCCAGCACACCATCAATCTGCTCATCCAACAACAAGTTGGCAATAGAACTATTAGAAGCACTGAATATCCCACTCTTGTGCAGCTTTAGCAACGGCCTGGATTCCCCAATGTCTTCTCGAGCAAACACACCGACACCACCCACATCAGACACCTTAATTACACATCTTTCATTGTCAAAGAACCCTCTAGAGCTCTGCACAAACTCAATTATGTCCCTGATATCCCCAGCTTCGGTAACAGACATCGTATTAACACCTTTATCTTGGTGCTATATAAAGAAATATATATATAATTAACAATGCAGCTCTTTAAGAACAAAAGCTCATCGCATCGACTGTGAAATTTTTCACTTTTTCTCGCTTTCCTGCGCAAAAAGAAAGAAAAATTTTGGTAAGATTCAAAAATGACGTCATAATGATTAAATATGTTTTCAATGGAGCATTGGTTGAAAAATTATAGTATTGTATTCAAAGCATTGTTGTGTTTAAGAACTGGAAATCCTTGATAGTTGCACAATTGCTATCTTTTGTTGTTAATCACACAATTGCTGGATATAACAAATTACAATTGAAATATACTGCTGGAGATGTGATGTTGTACTGCTATAATATAAGATATCAATATCAGATACCAGTATCATATACCAATATCAAGAAGATAATACGGTAACACAACGTTACAATAATATAATATTGCGATATTATATTAACACGATAACACAATGATGTAATCAGTTTCACGCAGAAATTCTCGTAGGAGAATAGCGATGAAAAAAAAAATTTTTTTCATGTGAAAAATAAAAAAGAGCTCATCGGATTTAACACATGGTTAAATATTTGACAGCTATTTTGACTTATATTCTGTCGAATGGAAGTAATAAGGAAACTTGTTGACATACGGGGCAATAGAAATGGTGTTTGCTTTGGATGAAGAACTGGAAAAAGGTATGGAGGATGATTTCTCCCTTCCTCGTACGATAATTAGTTCTCCGAAGGGTCAAAATGGTGGTGGAAGTAGTTTTCTACCTCTTGTGAGAAATGATACCACAAGTCATAGACAGTACCTGAATGTTGACCCTGAACCTATTCCAAAACAAAAAAATAGGAGGACCAGTAGCTCCTCGCATCAGATACGCGGTCGTAGGAGAAGGTCTTCTGTGTTAGATAAGTGGTCAGTTCAGGAACCGGAATTTGTTAGACGTGTGTCCATCGCTGGAGCGGGCTCTTTACCGAAGGAAACACCCTTTTTAGATGTGAGCAATTCATCTTACAAGGACTGTGCTGTGTTTGAAGAAGACGATGAAGAGGAAGAAGACCCTATTGTGGGTGGTGACGTGAGAACTGGTATCTCCAGGGAAATTAGGGATTTCAATCCGATAAGAGTATTGGGACAAGGTGCCTATGGTAAAGTTATCCTTGTCAAGGACAAACAGACTAATAAACTCTATGCTATGAAACAACTGAAGAAGGCAGAGATATTAATCTCTTCTACTGATACCAACTCTGAGGCTGTTGGAAAAATTCCTGAGACTGATGATGAAGATAGTGAAGAGATAAAGAGGGCCAAGAGAATTGAACGTACTTTTGCCGAAAGGACTATTCTATCTCAACTTGAGCACCCAAATATAGTGAAGCTGTTCTATTCATTCCATGACACTTCGAAGCTATACTTGTTGTTGCAGTATATTCCAGGTGGTGAATTATTCTATCATTTGAAAGAGTACGGCACGCTAGAGGAAGACACTGTCGCATTCTATGCGGCTGAAATCAGTTGTGCCTTGAAGTTTTTGCATGATAGAGGTGTTGTCTATAGAGATTTGAAACCTGAAAACTGTCTATTGAATCAAAATGGGCATTTGGTGTTGACAGATTTTGGTTTGAGTAAGAGCAGTCTTTCTACTACGGATGAATCTAGTACTGAAAATGAAGGGGAGGATGTTAATACTCTACACTCCATCATCGGTACTCCTGAATATTGTGCTCCTGAAATCTTACAAGGTATATCTTATACTGCTAATTGTGATTGGTACTCTCTAGGCTGTCTATTATATGATATGCTTACTGGTAAACCACCATACACAGGTGCTAACCACAAAGTTATTGCCAACAAAATTAAAAACGACAAACAAGGTCCTAAAATTCCATATTATCTAAGTGAGGGAATGAAAGATATTCTTGGCGCTCTGTTGAAGAAGGATCAATCCAAAAGATGGGATGTTGATAAGTACTGGAGAGAGGAAAGGAGCAACAACAATAATAAGAAAGAAAAAGGCAAGAAGAAAAAATCCAAGGAGAGAACTTCTGCATTCCAGTCTCATTTCATATTCCGTAAAATTGATTGGAAATCACTAGAGAACGGTGATATCCAAAACACCACGTTTGGTCCAATTGTGCCAGTGATAACAGACTGGGAACTTGCCGAGAATTTCGATTCCGAGTTCACTTCAATGTCATATGAAGAAGAAGATTTCTTGCACTCACTAAACTCAGATAAATCCCCGGACGCATTTCAAGGTTTTAGTTTCAAGGCTAGTGGTAGTTACTTGAAAAAGTACTTCTGAGAATGTAAAAAAATACAACAAAGAAAGAAATATACCAAATTGGATTAAAAGTAAGTTGGTATTGGGAATAGAATATACCAAGGGCATAGGAATAGACGTATTATACACAATCAGATTTTTATTAACATTTTTATTTTAATTTATTTTATTTTATTTTGTTGTTATGTTTAATCATTTGACATTTTTATTCTTGTTTATTTTTTTTTTTTATCTTTATATTTAATTCGCTGTTTATTTTCAATTTATATACTTCATATCGTTCTAGTGTTATATTATTGTGTCTTAGCAATAGTTTATATTACAAGATATTCAATTCCAATATCGCCAGGTTGGTGATATTAGTCACGATGTGGTGAACGTACAACATAAGATTCCCAGCGAGAACCTGTGTCGGAGTTTGTTCGAATTAAGGGTCACTCCATGAGGCCTTCCCCCCATTAACTCCCTACCAAGAAATTTTAGAAGACAATTTAGCGTGGAGTGCTCAAAAGGTGGCATTCGGTTACAGAGCCAATAGTATGTCATTCTCTCCGTGTGAGTTCTACCCCAGAATTATCGTCTTTTTGTCAGTGAAATAGTGATCATCTCTTCGAGGGAAACTTGTTAACTAGAAAAATTAAGACATAAATAACAAATAAAAAAAAAAGTTGGAGACGTTTGTAATCTCGGTGATTTGTAAGGGAAACCTTTTTTTTTGCCATTAATTTCTTTTATCTCTAATCTCTTGTATAAATAAGAGACAACACTTTCATCTCCCCTTAAAAATTAGATAACTCTTCTGATATTTAGATAAAAAAAGTTTCGATCAAACAATGATATCTACACCAATCCGTTCAGCTGGTGTATTTGCTCCTGTATTCAAAAGAATGGCTTCATCTATTCCTAACCAGTTTAAGTCTGTGATCTATAACTCACACTCCGTGGAAGATTGTGCCGGTGTCCTGTCGGTACATAATTACACTCCTAAGCAGGATTTAAAGAAGTCTATTGTGCTACGTACGTTAGCTTTCCCAATTAACCCATCTGATATCAACCAGTTGCAAGGGGTTTATCCATCTTTGCCAGAGAAGACATTAGATTATTCTACAGAGAAACCATCGGCCATTGCTGGTAACGAGGGTTTGTTTGAAGTTGTCTCATTACCTGAAGGAGCAGAAGGCGAGTTGCAACCTGGTGATTGGGTGATTCCTGTTCAAGCTAACCAAGGTACATGGTCTAACTATAGGGTATTTGAGAAGGCTTCAGATTTGATCAAAGTTAATGGATTAGATTTGCACACTGCTGCAACCGTGTCGGTTAATGGTTGTACAGCATACCAATTAGTTAAGAACTATGTGGATTGGAATGCTGGCGGAAACGAGTGGTTGATTCAGAATGCTGGTACTTCTGGTGTCTCCAAGTTCGTGACGCAAATTGCTAAGGCCAATGGCATCAAGACTTTGAGTGTTATCCGTGATAGAGACAACTTTGATGAAGTCGCAAGTGTACTAGAACAAAAATTTGGGGCCACTAAGGTCATTTCGGAATCCCAAAACAGCGACAAAGTGTTTGGTAAGTCTGAGCTACCAAAAATATTGGGTGAAAACCCTCGTATTAGACTTGCCCTAAACTCTGTTGGTGGTAAGTCCAGTTCTTCTATCGCCAGAAAATTGGAACGTGATGCCCTTATGTTGACCTACGGTGGTATGTCGAAACAACCTGTCACAATTCCTACATCATTACATATCTTCAAGGGACTAACATCTAAGGGCTACTGGGTCACTGAGAACAACAAGCGTGATCCAACTGACAAAATCAATACCATAAAAGGATTTGTTGATCTTTACAAGCAAGGGAAAATCATCTCACCCGAGGAAGAGATCGAAACCTTGGAATGGGATCCACACAATGGTACAGATGAACAGTTACTAGAACTAGTCAAGGAAGGAATCAACGGTAAGGGTAAAAAGAAGATGATCAAACTGAAATGGTAACTTGCCTTTCTTTATTTTCACACACCATGCTGCTAAAAGAAAAAAATAAAAAAGAAAAAGCAAGTGTAAAAACAACTTGAGTTTTACATAGTATTATGACGATTATATAAATATTCCTATCGCAATTAGAACCAAATAAACTACTAAATTCTGAAATATAATATCATTTTGGTATTATCTGCAGGTATTCTTTTGTAATTCAATACGATGTGAAAAATTTTTTTTCACTCCGACGGGCTTCCTGCAACGCAACGAAAGTGAGATGAGCCTTTTCAAAATTCGAACTACAAAGAACTTTCTTATTCTTTCATTCAAAGTTGTCCTCTTTCAATTGCTCTTCATTGCTAAATAAAGCGACAAGTATCTGAAGATATAAATAACAGTACTAAGAAATGCCACCAAAGAAGCAAGTCGAAGAAAAGAAGGTCCTATTGGGTCGTCCAGGTAACAACTTGAAGGCCGGTATTGTTGGTTTGGCCAACGTTGGTAAGTCTACTTTCTTCCAAGCCATTACCAGATCTCCATTGGGTAATCCAGCTAACTATCCTTTTGCTACCATTGACCCAGAAGAAGCCCGTGTTATTGTTCCATCTCCAAGATTTGATGAATTGGTTGACATTTACAAGCCAGCTTCTGAAGTTCCAGCTCACTTGACTGTCTACGATATTGCTGGTTTGACCAAGGGTGCCTCTGCTGGTGAAGGTTTGGGTAACGCTTTCTTGTCCCACATTAGAGCTGTCGATTCCATTTACCAAGTTGTCCGTTGTTTCGATGATGCTGAAATTATCCACATTGAAGGTGATGTTGATCCAGTTCGTGACTTGGAAATTATCTCCACTGAGTTGAGATTGAAGGATATTGAATTCTCCCAAAAGGCTTTGGAAGCTGCTGAGAAGATTGCCAAGAGAGGTGGTCAATCGTTGGAAGTTAAGCAAAAGAAGGAAGAAATGGCTTTGATTGAAAGAATCATCAAGCTTCTAGAAGATGGCCAAAGAGTTTACAACCAAGCTTGGACTCCAAAGGAAGTCGAAGTCATCAACTCTATGTACTTGTTGACTGCCAAGCCAACTATCTATCTAATCAACTTGTCTGAAAGAGATTACATTAGAAAGAAGAACAAGCACTTGCTAAGAATCAAGGAATGGGTGGACAAGTACTCTCCAGGTGATTTGATCATTCCATTCTCCGTTTCCTTGGAAGAAAAGCTATCTCACATGAGCGAAGAAGAACAAGCTGAAGAACTGAAAACTTTGGAAACCTCTTCTGCTTTGCCAAAGATTATCACTACCATGAGACAAAAGTTGGACTTGATTTCCTTCTTCACCTGTGGTCCAGATGAAGTCCGTGAATGGACTATCAGAAAGGGTACCAAGGCTCCTCAAGCCGCTGGTGTTATCCACAACGATTTGATGAACACCTTTATCTTAGCCCAAGTTATGAAGTACCAAGATGTTATCGAATACAAGGATGATGCCGCTATCAAGGCTGCCGGTAAGTTGCAACAAAAGGGTAAGGATTATGTTGTCGAAGATGGTGACGTTATCTACTTCAGAGCAGGTGCTGGTAAGAACTAATGAGACAAAGAATAACTAATATACCAATAAAACAATCTACTTTTTAACCATCATTTAAGAAAACAATATATAAAAAAACTATAACAGAACTCTACTTAATTAAACAAAACATGGTAAAAATTCCCTTTGGGTTTTTTACCTATTTCATATGTTATATACTAATTGTATTACCATATTAAAACTTATAAATCCTACTATAAATAATTCCTCCATATAAAAAGGTAAAGAATGACTATAGGAGCATTATGATGTGTGTATTTTAAGTATGTTGTTATTTATTCAGTTACCATTTTTATATATACAAGTTGTCGTTAGAATTATTTAATTTTCGTAAGTGTTGAAAGTTATTATTTACATCAATTTTATCTTTGGTATCATTTCAACAAAAATGAATACCACTTTGTACTTCTCCTTTCTCTTTCTTCTTTAGGAACATAGGCTTTGATATTCTGTATAATTTTCTCTAGACCTGACTTTTCGTCATATATTCTTCCCAAAGCATCGATGAAATTACCTTCTGGGTCAATAAGATAAAAGAAAATGGAATGATCAACTAGATAATCACTCTTGGGGTCTGCATTTTTTGGAGTTGAAAAGTAAACTTTGTATTTCTTACAGACATCTTTAATTTGTTCATAAGTACCAGTTAAACCGACGGTCAGCGGATTGAAATCTTTTAGGTACTCTTTAACCACTTCAGGAGTATCACGTACCGGGTCGCAAGTGATAAATATAGGTTGTATCTCTATTCCTTGGCTCTCAAGACCAATAACCCAATCGTTCATTTTATCCAACTCCTCAGGACATATATCTGGACAATGAGTAAAACCAAAGTATATCAAAGAAAACTTCCCCTTCAGGTTATCATCTGTAAATTTTTTCCCATTGGTATCTACCAATTCGAAGGATCCACCAACAAACTGAGCACCATAGGTACGGTTAGCCTCTTGTTCTTTCTCTGTTTGCAGCAATTTCCGTTCTTTATCAACGTAATAATAAGCAGCACCACCAATACCGGCAAGACCCAATGCATATATCCATGAACTGTTAATCCTGCCACCATTATTACTTGGATTGAGGTGTACTTGTTCTGTAACAGAACCCTTATTAACAGATAACCGTCCTAACGACTTCTTATCTGCTAGTTTTTGATATTTTGTAAAAGTTCTCACGCCAATTCTCCTAGATAACCTATGCAACATCATTGTCCCTTTTTATTTATTTTATTCAAGTACTTTGGACACCTGAGTGTAACTAATAATATTTTGCTTTTTATGTTAAATGAGAAATAAATCAAGACCTCCTTATAAGAAAAAGAGAAAGAGAGCACTTCTCAAGTAACCACCAACGAGTCAACTGATATATGCTTTCTTATTTTCTAATTGACTGAAAGAATACAAATCGACTAAGATCTCAAATCTATTTCAAAGTATATGATGGTTTTGATTTACACATATCCTTGATCAAGCCGTATTCTAGTCTTATATATATTTTAAATATCAGCCCCTCCCCCACACAGAAACCCCCGCACATAAGATCACCCGTTGTATGAAAATTCGAGATTTTTCCGTTTTGGGAAATTTGAACAATATAAAGGATTTTTTTTGATTTTTTGCCTGCGCACCAAGAAGCACCGATTTCTTTTTATTATAAGCCGTCTATGGGAAAGAAAATTTTTAGATTTGTATTTATTGCTTATTGTTGCTTAATAGTCCTTTAAGCTTGAGTTTGTGAGCTACCAATCTACAGGAAGCCATTTGATATCTTTTGTCGAAAACACTATTGAAAAAGAGAAAATTTTTATACCGGTTTTTAAGCAAGTTGCTAAAAATAGGTTCTTCTGATCTGATACTACAAATTGATATTAAAGAACAATGTCTGGTGGTGATGAGGACGACTACTACGTTGGGTTTGGCAGAGATCAGGAGTCTCTGCTACGGTCGCGCAACAATACACTTAGTATGAAGCGTACTTCGATGCCGCACAGGCAGGGGTCTCTTGTTAGACCAGAAAGAAACAGGTTTGATGACCCAAACAATCCGCACTACTACTATATGAAGACCACACAGGAACAAAGGGATCATATCACGGTTCAGCCCTCTACGACTGGTGTCGCACCTGGTATTAGCAGGAATTCTAGGTCGATTAGGTCTAACAGATCCCGTAACAGCCGGTTAGGAGAGAGACATTATATTAATAACGACAGAATTGATGAGAACGATTTTTATTATCCTATGCAGGACCTTGATGTAAGCCGAGGCGGAAGTTCGAACCGTGGTAATAAACAGGAAGACCGTACTGTCGTGAATGATATTGAGGTGTCTGACAAGAGCGAAAATGAAGGCTTTGATGAAGGTCTGGACCGAAACAATAGCAATGACTTTGATGATAGTACCGAGTACGAAAACTTTTTCACAGCTAAGCCAAAGAAGAAGCTTAGGTCTAGATCTGAGGAAGAGCAATCTACCTCGATATGGATGATCTACTGTTTTATCATCACTTTCTGGGCTCCACCAGCATTGCTGTCATTGTGTGGTATGCCAGATAGGGCTAGACAAAGAGCCTGGAGAGAGAAAATCGGTTTAGTCTCTGTGATCGCTTATCTCGGTGCGATAATTGCCTATCTGACCTTTGGTTTTACAAAGACAGTTTGTAAATCACAGAAACTAAGATTAAAAAATAATGACGTTAGTGGTGTGTATTCTATTATTAACGGTAAAGCATATCAATTAGATTCTGGTTCTAACCCTGGTTTAAAGGGCATTGAAATTGATTCAGATGGTTTGCATGGACCATGGTCAGCTGGTGGAAAGGACGCATCATTCTTATTTCAAAACGTCAATGGTAATTGCCATGGCTTAATTACCCCCAAGGAAGACTGTGATATTCCACATGATGATGATAATAACTTAGCTTGGTATTTCCCTTGTAAACTTTTTAATCAAGATGGTTCTTCAAAGCCAAACTTCACTGTGGAATATTATCCAGGCTGGAACTGTCACACTTCTGATGCGGAGAGGGAAGATTACTACCACTTGAAAAGTTCTGCTGAAGTATATTTTACATGGGATGGTATTAAGAATAGCTCCAGAAACTTGGTTGTTTTTAACGGCCATGTCCTGGATTTGGACCTTTTGAATTGGCTTGAATCAGATCAACTTGACTACCCGCAGATGTTTGATGACTTAAAAAATTCTAATCTACAAGGCTATGATCTATCTCTTATTTTGTCAACAAACCATGAGAAGAAAGTTGCCAGGTGCCTTACTGAAATAATTCGTGTAGGTGAGGTTGACTCTAAATCTATTGGCTGTATTGCATCTGATGTTGTTTTGTACGTTTCTTTGGTATTCATTTTGTCTGTGGTTATTTTGAAGTTTCTAATTGCATGTTATTTTAGATGGTTCGTTGCTAGAAAACAAGGTGCGTATGAGGTTGACAATAAGACAATGGATCAACATTTCAAAGATGTAGAGGGCTGGTCAGAAAATATCTACTCACAAGGACCAATTAAAAATGTTGATCCAGAGCAGAGGGCTAAGAAGAAGACTCATAGAAGACAATCTACACTTGATTTGATCAGGACAAAGAGTAGAAATATGCTAAATCTGAACGAATCAGTTGTGGATTTCGGTGGTGACGAATCTACTGATGCACCAGCTATTAACGGGATGACTACCATGACGTTACAAAATAAATGGAACAACGACAATAAGTTCGATTCAAATGGTCAAAAATCTCAATATTCGTATGATTTTGAAGGTAGCAAGAAAATTGAACATCTAGATCATGCAATTATTCACCCAGATATTGTTGAACAACCTCCTGCAGATTTCATGCCATTTGGCTATCCACTTGCACATACAGTTTGTTTTGTTACATGTTATTCAGAAGACGAAATAGGTCTAAGAACAACGTTGGATTCATTATCAACAACGGATTATCCAAATTCTCATAAATTATTGATGGTTGTTTGTGATGGTCTGATTAAAGGTTCTGGTAATGACTTGACAACTCCTGAAATTGCTTTAGGAATGATGGAAGATTTTGTTACAGAACCGGAGGATGTCCTTCCATACTCATATGTTGCAGTTGCCTCTGGTACAAAGAGACATAATATGGCAAAGGTCTATGCGGGTTTCTATAAGTACGATGATTCAACAGTCCCAGTAGAAAAACAACAGCGTGTTCCAATGATAACCATAGTTAAGTGTGGTACGCCTGAAGAACAAGGTTCTGCTAAACCAGGGAATAGAGGTAAGCGTGATTCACAAGTTATTTTGATGTCCTTCTTGCAAAAGATAACATTTGATGAGAGAATGACAGAGTTAGAATATCAAATTCTAGAGAATATATGGCAAATTACTGGTTTAATGGCTGATTTCTATGAAACAGTACTGATGGTTGATGCTGATACTAAAGTGTACCCAGATTCATTGACACATATGATGGCAGAAATGGTTAAGGATCCATTAGTTATGGGTTTGTGTGGTGAGACAAAAATTGCAAATAAGGGACAATCGTGGGTTACGGCAATTCAGGTTTTTGAGTACTATATTTCTCATCATCAAGCTAAGGCATTTGAGTCAGTTTTTGGTTCAGTAACTTGTTTACCTGGTTGTTTCTCAATTTACCGAATCAAATCTCCTAAGGGACCTGATGGTTATTGGGTTCCTGTTTTGGCTAATCCTGATATTGTTGAACGTTATTCTGATAATGTAACTGACACTCTTCACAAGAAGAATCTTCTGTTGTTGGGTGAAGATAGATACCTGTCATCCTTAATGTTGAGGACTTTCCCTAACAGAAAGCAAATTTTTGTTCCTAAGGCAGCATGTAAGACTATTGCTCCTGATGAATTTAAGGTTTTACTGTCTCAACGTCGTAGATGGATTAATTCCACTGTCCATAATTTGTTTGAACTAGTATTAATCAAGGATTTGTGTGGTACATTCTGTTTTTCTATGCAATTTGTTATCATGATTGAATTGATCGGTACTCTGGTATTACCATTGGCTATTTGTTTCACCGTTTATGTTATCATTTTTTCAATTGTTTCACGTCCAACTCCGATCATTACATTAGTTTTGTTGGCAATTATTCTGGGTTTGCCGGGTTTAATTGTTGTTATTACTGCTACTTCTTGGTCTTATCTAGGTTGGATGCTCTGCTACTTGTGCGGACTGCCAATTTGGAATTTTGTTCTTCCTTCATATGCCTACTGGAAATTTGATGATTTTTCTTGGGGTGATACTAGAACTATCGCTGGTGGTAACAAAGCAGGTGGACATGATGATAGCGAAGGTGAGTTTGACCATAGTAAGGTGAAGATGAGAACTTGGAGAGAGTTTGCTCGTGAAAAACCCATTTTTGAAAGAGCAGATTTAAACTATGAAGACTCTGCCGTATTTTAAGATACCCCAGATTTTTATTGCAGGGCTACCCGTTTTATATTGATATTTATTATCTCTTTAAATGTTTCTCATTTCATGAAAGTTTTAGTTTCCTTTTTTCTTGTTTTTTTTTTCTTGTATTTCATTATTAACACTATGTATCTTTTCATTTGCAGATATCATATTCCTAGATAGAAACATTATTTATAATTCATAGACAGTAAAGGTCATTAGATTTTTATATTTTTTCAACACCTCCTCAGTTTCAGGCCATGGTACACCAAATATACCGCTATTAATTTTTGGCATTTCAAGGTTATAATCGATAATGTTGCCCTTAACTTGATTCATAAGTTTTTTGATTTCTTTATCCAAATTGGCATTGTCAGTTGAAACAGAGTCGTTCGTCAATAATTTTTGTAGATGACTTAAGGCTTGCCCAGTGTAATCTACAATACTGTTTCCAGAGCCGTGATTTCCGCCCCCAAAAGAAGAAGTAAAGAGACATCCAATTAAAATATTCTGGTCCTTGAAACTTGGTATCACCACACATTTACCCAGTAATTTATTACCAAACCTTTCACAAAGATCGACATACACTTCTTCAGCCTCAGGATATTTCACGGCCAATTGGTAAGCAATACCACCACCCCATGCTCCGTTAGCATTGCATGAATGTATTATAATTCTTTTGTAATCCTTGGCAGCTAGGATATTTCCTTTTAGGTACCGAACATTGGACATTATTGTAAAGATTAATCCCCTTTTATTGTTTAATTATCAAAAAATGATATATCCCTTGGTCACAGTTTAAAGGTTTAGATGTTCTAAATATGTTTTTAAATTATTTGATATTTGTTGTATGTTATCACCTAAAAATCAAATTCATATTTTGGTTGAAAATTGAAAAATATTAAAACCAGTCACCTGATCAAGATATCAAAGGCACTGTGTAAGCTTATCATAATCAAGGTGACAAGTATCATTTACAGACTATTATATAGAATATAATGTTCCATTATGTAATTTTTATTTTCAAAACATGAATAAAGCACGTACAGAAAATAAAGAGAACCCAAAAATTAGCAAAAATAGTGAATATATTAGATGCATTAGAAAAACTTCACTAAACGTTCCTAATACGGTATGAATGCCTATCTAAATTGAACTTTAAATAATATTAGTAATAACCCATAAGAAAACAAAAACAGCTAACAAAATATTACTAGAAGGATTTATAGAATGTTGACGTAAAATACATGCAAAATGATAAATTTCTTTGTGAATAAAATTTTAAAGAATCACAAGAATAAAATAAAGATCAAAAATTGTTAAGGACTAAAGTAGCCAAGTCCTTGATGTTTAGATTGGAGGACCGGAACATGAGAAGGAATTGTAAGTTGCACTAGAAGAATTTCTCTTCGTTTTCATGCTCATAGATGCTGACCTCATCATCGTGCAAATCGTCCTTTTCGAGCATTAGTCTCCATTTAGATTCAAAGTTCTCAACATTTGCCCATCTTTGGTACCAGCCCTTATCTCTAAGAATATTCTTAACTGGACTACCAGGGACTGGGAAGAAATAGCAAAGTAATGTATACGAGATAAAACTTAAGAAATAGCCAACCCAGTAACTTAAATAATAAACTCTCATACCACCCACGGAGATCTTAATGTTTGGGCCCCCAACATCCGCAATGAAACCTGGCATATTAGGAGCGACACCGCATAAATAACCCACCAACGCTCTCCAGTTAATACCAAATCTATTACCATACATGTAAAATGAACCCTTACGATGAGAATAAACATGGGTTAGTTTAATGTAACCTCTTCTAACAACAAAGTAATCAGAACATACAACACCAGCAATACTTGACAAGAAAATCGCATATGCAGAAAGAGCCATTGTGAACTTACTCGAGGTAGCCAGCAGATTCCATGGACAAATACATAGAGCCATCATTGCACAGAAAATAGAACCACGCCTAATATTAATATACTTTGGTAACATTGCAGACATATCTGTACCACAGGATAGAGAATTAGCTGAGATATTCGTACCCAATTGGGCAATAGCAAACACAAATGAGATCAAGAAAACACCAGCTCTGGTTCCACTCGTGAAAGATGTATCCAAAAATTTCTGTAGAACATCAAGAGGAGACCAGTAATTGACCCCATATAATTGGTAACCAGCTGCAGTAACAAGAATACCAATCAAACAAGTGATAGAAAATAGGATAGGAACACAAATCAATTGAGACCATAGAGCAGAGTTCTTATGCTTCGAGAACCTGGAGAAATCTGGCGCGTTAATGGTCATAGTGGAAAAGTTTGCCATACACCCAATAATTGATCTCAAAAAGACCCACGAGAACTCTGAACCATGTGGGTGATAATCGGTTAGAGCACCTAGTGCAATTTTACCATGAGCCTTTCTAATAGCCCAGATCAAGAAACCAAAAGCAGCGAAAGGAACCAGAATAGCCTTAACTGTGAACAGATGTCTAATTTTATGTGGTGGAACCCACAAGAATGGAAGACTGACAACCCAGAATATAAAGAAGCACATAAAATCGTAAGTCGTAGCGTTCTTGGATCCGAAATGATCAGGAATTCTTTGTGGAAGATCATTACCAAAGATAGATTGCAACATGAGAGAAACTGGTACAGCAGCAATATATGCTTGAACCGAATACCACACGACAGCCATAACAACACGGTTAATAATAGGCCATAGTGAAAAGAAGATACCGAACGATGCTCTTGATGAGATTGGGAATGACAAATGGTAAGCCGAACCTACTCTAGAAGCTAGAACAACAAATATACCGACGAAGGAATAACCAATCCAAATTGTAATCCAACATTGCCACCAGTTTAGACCCATCTGTAAACCGTTAGCAGCAATCTGCCAGGTGTTGATATTAAAGGACTCTGCAAGCCAGAAGTACACGAAGTTAAACCATGACCATTGACGTCTGCGCTCTTCTACAGGTCTTAAATCGTCATTGTACATGAATGAATCCAGCATAGACGTACCGATAGTGGATTTATCCACAATAATATATTCATAATATATTTCCTGCCATCTAGACTTGTATTTTGGCTTATGTAGTTTCTCATCATGGTCATCACCAAAGGAATCAGCTTCAAAGCTGGCTACTTCTAGCAAATTTGTCACAACATCATCACCATCCTTTTTCGAAGAGTCCTTCTCTATATCTAGTTCATCAGGCAATACTTTTGTGGACATACCAGCACTAGTCTCTGTAAAATGCTCACTCTCAACATCATCGTCATCGGAGTTCACATAATGAGCCATACTTCTACGACGAGCTGAATTTTCATAAAGAGCAGAATCACGACTGGTCATTATTTTTTAATTTCTTTATTGATTCTGATCAAACCCTTCCAAAGATTACAGAAGTTTGGCAAAGTTCTACTTATTGCTACATATACAAGTAAAGGAAAAAAGGAATGAAATAAATAAAAAATAATACTTTCTATATCCTCTTATAAAGATAATGGAATTAATAAGTAAATAAAATGCTGTTATTAATCAACAATTGAAAATCCAATGCCCTTATATATGAAAGCTCATCGAAGATCAAATTAATCACTATTAGGATTGAGGAAAAATTTTTCAATTTTAAGCTAGTACCTTTTTTCCCTTTGCATTGCTCTTCTGCACCTTTAGTTCTACGTATACTCTTCTCCATAGATAAAATTCTATTTCGAAATAGATTACATTGCCACGGTAACTTCTACGTCACTACTGTAAAATATCTTATCTTCCCTTTTTTTTTTTCTAACCCTTCCATCTTCTTTCTTTTTTTTTGTTTGTTCTCTGCAGCGAATTCTAAGTTTTCCTGCAGCTTAGTCACTCCACTGATTACCTGTTTGAGTAACTTATCTCTCTTCCTTTTTTTTTATTTTTCTTCCTCAAAGGAAAGAATTCCTTTTCGCCCAGTTCCGGATGTTCTTTTGTTCTTCCCTCCCCCCGCATTGTTATTCTGGAGAGATTTCCAAAATCCAAAAAAAAGTAAGAAAACAGTTTTTATGTTTTTTCCCGCAACACAACAACACGGCACTAAGCGATGACATTGGATGACCGGAGAAAGATGTATTTTTTTCGGCAATCACCGAAGTGTTTTGTACGTATAGTTCTAAGTAAAAATTAACTGGAGTATTTGCTCGGGGGGTGTCTGTGTATTTATTCCTTTTTTTTCTAGTTATGATTTTTTTTTTTAAATTTTAGAGCTGATCCGGATTGTGTCATTGTTACTAACAAAAAGTTGAAAGTTGTGTCAATGGCACAATAATACAGAAACTCCGATAAAAATCATTGAAGTACCCTGGGAAACTGTAGGGTATTTATCTTTTCGAAATAATGAAACGTTACATATTTGTGTGTACAGCAAAATGTATATACTATTGCTTCCAGTTGCTGTTTTTATTTTCGAGTCTCAAAAGATTACAGTCTTTTCTAAATAGATCCTGCTAATTTTGCAATTAAATCAAATAGTAAAATAGTGAATGATAAGAAGGAAAAAAAAATAGTATTGAAATAAATAATAAACATCTCTTAGAAACAGGAAATTCTATAACTAATTTCGTATCCAGTTACTACAGGCTTCTAGCGCCATTACTCTTATTTCTTGCTATAATTTTTAAGTAAGGGGCGAGGTAAGGTTCAATAAAACGAATACTATACAAACATACATATGTATTTACTAAAAATTTTGACTAGCAACTGGAACTAGTAGCTTAGCCGAAGAGGTTTGTTTCTTCTCAGTTCAGGGCATGTTTTCAAGAGGGATGGGATGATTTCCATTTTCCAGGCATATAAAAGGACCAGTAGGTTTTGAATTCTAATGGATTATTTATAATTTCTTAAACTCACTTTATACAAAAATATATGTATATTTATATTACAAAATCAAGTAAAAAAAAATCAAAATATTACAATGAGAACTGAGTTTACTACCAAATGTGCTTCACCAACAATTTACCATACCAAGACTAATTCTGGTAGAGTTTTTGTTGGGACTTGGAATGATACCAAAACTAATAGTCCAATCAGAATTGAAGACAAATTGGACGAAGACGACAGAACTACCGTTGAGTCTAACTACCCATGTGAAACCCAAATAAAGAAAAAGCTCTTCAAAAAGTTTTCTTTATTTTCACAGGTATTTAAATTTATCAGAGTTAAAGGAGATGTGCTCGAGCACATTTCATCAACGTGCCACCATCATCTACAGTATTTGGTCAATTCTAGTGAAAATGTCATTTCTAGAACAATTAACGACAGAAGGCAAGCTAATTCCATTGATTTTGATTTGATTTTTCTGTATGAGCATTTTGCAGGTCAAAATATGCATAATAGCGAACTTGTTAAACATAGTGAATTAGAAGAGTCGTGTACAGAAATTGAAAATGAGGGTATCTCTAATATAAAAGCCTATTTGCTGTTATTAAAGTCATTTGTTGGTACAGGTGTATTGCTGCTTCCAAGTGCTTTCCACAATGGTGGTTTATTGTTTTCAATAGTTGTGTTTGTATTCATTGGTGTTTATTCCTTTTGGTGTTATTATCTTCTAGCTGTCGTCAAAAAAGCAACCAACGTTTCTTGCTTTGGTGAGATTGGGAACGTAGTTTATGGTTCAGTTATGAAATTTATCATTTTACTTTCATTAGTTCTTAGCCAATTAGGGTTTTCCAGTGCTGGTATTATTTTTGTTGCAAACAATATGAAAACCGGTCTCGAAATATTATTGAAACTGGAAAATATAAAGTATATTTATTTAATGCTGTTCCAATTGATTTTATACTTACCATTTGGACTCATTACTGATATTTCCAAGTTTTCTTTAGCTACTCTGGTTTCTAATATTTTGATCCTTGGTGGGTTAGGTATTGTTTTCACCTTGTGTTGCATTACATTATCCAATAAGTCCTCAACAGAAATCTTCAACCATATTAATTTGGGTTTCAACCCAAATGGATGGTCGTTTTTTGTTGGTACTGCAATTTTTGCTTTTGAAGGTATTGGATTAATCATCCCTGTCCAGGATTCAATGAGAACTCCTGAGAAGTTTCCATTGATTTTGGGTTTAGTTATCCTTTCTTCTGGTATACTATTTCTTTCAATTGCAGTGATTGGGTATTTAGCTTTTGGTGATCAGGTTGAGACTATTATTTTACAAAGTCTCTCAACTGGTGATATAATTGTGGCTTTGTTGCAATTGATATATTCTTTTGCTATAATGATAGCTACACCTCTTCAAAATCTTCCAATTGTCAATCTTTTGGAGGAATTGTTATTTTCAAAAGAAGATAATCCCGTTTATCTTACTGAACCAGAAATAAAGCATACAATCATAAAAAGGGAAAAAACTGACATTCTCTCTGCTACTTACTTATTAGGATTCGTTTCCAATCCCATTAATTGTTTTATTATTTTGATTTGTAACAAGTTACAAAGGATATTTACACAATTAAAATGTAATAGTAACATCCTTACGACTCTGAAAGTCACCTTAAGAATATCTATTACCTTGTTTGTTGTTTTCTTAGCTTATTTCGGTGCTGACCATTTGCAGAAATTTGTAGCCATCATTGGTTCATTGTTTTGTATTCCATTGGTATATATGATTCCACCAGCACTACACATGAAGGTGTGCAGTATCCCAAAAGACAAGAACTCAATGTTCAAACCAAATGTCCTTCTTGACTGCGCATTAATCATCTTAGGTGCTATTAGTATGGTTTACACTACCTACTTAAGTATAATTAATTAACTCTATTTAATGTTACATTATAATTTATAATCTTTTTTAGTTTAACACTATTTAGAACAAAAAAAAGAACAAAACAATTTATTAATTTGATAATTCTCAGAGAATATAAGTTTTCATTTTACGTTAACTTAAAGAATGAATGAACTATTTGTATAATTATAAGGTTTTATTAATATTTATGTCTATAGTTGACATTTTCCTCATAGTAGTCTGCATCATCATCTGGATATGGCGCTCTTGCATGTTGCCTAGTTGGGAAAGCATTAAAAGTGGATTCCTCACCATTAAACGAGTTAGTAGATTCAGCAAAGTTTGATTCTGGATATTGTCTTCTCTGTGGACTTGATTGTCTCTTTTGAGGACTTGGTTGTCTTCTCTGTGGACTTGGATTTCTATGTTGATATGCATTCGTTGGATAGCTTAAGTGAGATACACCACTATTTCTGTTACTGTAATCATCGAAGGTAGACAAATTATCAGAACTTCCAAATGTCTCAAGCTCATAAGTTAAGGGCACTCTTTGAGGGGACTGTTTTATCTTGCTATGGCTCTTCTTATAATCATCATACCTATTTTTATTCTTCCATTTCTGGTCTTCCAAATCAAAGTCCTGCTCTAATTCTATGCTTTCATCATAAACTGTAGTATTAGTATTATCCTTCCTAGGGTCATAGTCTGAGTAACCACCGGGGTTATATTTATCATAGGCCCTTTCTGGCATATTAATGGGCTGATATACAACATTAGGAGGCCCATTGATATTTCCTCCTACTCTGTTAAACCCCTGATTTACAGGGTCATTGCCCATCCGATTAGGATTATTATTACAGCAATTACAGCACCAGCAACAAAACTCTCCTATACCAGTCACACCTTGTCTGAAACATGTCAAGAGAGCACCAATTAACCATATACCTACTATACCTGCTAATACTATACCAACAATCGCTATAATTTTGCATGCTTTATTATGCATACACGAATCCCAGCTTTTAAAACTCTTACCTGTATCTATTACACCATCGGTAAATTTAGATCTTCGCACGAGAGAATTGACTTGACATACACCGATCATTATAGCTTCCGTATCCTTCTTTAAATTTCAAGACTACTGTTGAACCAGTAAAAATAAATGAGTATCAGTTTTCTTGATTCTTCTCCTATTATATTGTTTCTTCTCCGGTAAAAACAAATAAAAATTTATGGTCTTCAAATCGAAATCAACACAAAAGTTGGTGATATATTCACGTACTAAGGATATCCACTAACAATCAGACACTATTCAGTAATATCAACCATGTATCCTCATCACATTTATATTTTGATCTCGGAAATAACAAAATTTTATAACCGAGATCACATGACGTCAAATCATACAAAACGGAAAATTATTTTTTTATTTGGCTGGATACATCTATACGAAAAAGCAGGTGCTATAACGGCATACTTAACGTACACAGTCATACACTTGGTTACGTATATTATGATATGACAGTCTGTTCGAAATGTTCCAATTTTTTTTGGTGACTGGAAAAAAAAAAATTGCGAAGGGAGAGAGAGAAGAAAAAAGAGGCAGTTGTTATTTAGAAGAAGATTTACAGGTGATAAATTGGCATTTACTATAGCTTACATATTGAAGAGACTTCTAAAGAAAAGGTTATTCTTTCTCAAAAATAACAATAATATAAATATAAATACACAATGGCTGGTCCTAAGACTAAGAAGGTGGCTACCAAGAAGACTAAGGAAACGTCTACACTACAGGTGTTGCAAGATTTCCAAGAGGCCTTTTCTTCTTCCTTTAAATCATATAACAAACAAGTTGAACACAATCCAAAATTGAAGTTGATAGATATATTTTGTGCTTTCTTGGTTTTAGTCGGTGGTATCCAATTCCTTTTTGCACTACTGGTAAGAAACAGTTTCCCATTTAACGCATTTTTGGCTGGTTTCATTATGTGTGTTGGTCAATTCGTTCTTTTGATTTCTTTGAGATTGCAAGTTTTGAATTCTACTGAGTTTCCTGGCATTTCTTCCAACAGATCGTTTGCTGAGTTTATTTTAGCTAGTTTAACGCTGCATTTCATCTGTTTGCACTTTATCAACTGAATAAAAGGAAAAAAAAACAACAAACAAAATAAATAGAAGGAGAAGAGGGCTTGCTCTTATTTCCTAATTTTTTTCTTTCTATTATTATTATTTTTGATAAATTCCAAGACTAACAATTGTATATATAGTGTAATTGAAAGAAATTAAATATAAAGAAACCAATAAATAAAACAGTTCCTATTATTATCAAAGAGCATAATAAAAATAAATATGGTTTTAGATTAAGATAGTGATTAATAATAAAAAGTAAATAATAAAAAATAATAAAAAAATAATGTATATATAGTTGATAAGAGGAAATAAAAAGAGTACATATATATTGGCTTCTCCCTTTTTATGAATCTTCAACCAATTTTTTTTTTTGTCATGTAGTATTAGAATGTTATTCCTGTAATAGAACAAATAAGAAATAAAAATGGGAATAGTAAAAAAAGGAAAAAAAAAATGGAAAAATAAAACGAGAGACAGCGGAATAGTAAACCCTAAGATATTCTCTAATGTAAATTATAGAGCAGGGATTGAATAATTAAAAATTAAGTTTTGGAATTAAGATATATGCCTCATACTAGCTATCCCTTTTATTCTTGTACTGCTAAAATATTCGACTTTAAATGATAACTGAAAAAAAAAGTCTTGTAATAGAAGTATGTTTTCTTCTATCATTTTCCTCGTTACTTTATCACCCAATTTTAATTCTTATTCTTATTTTGTTTATGTGTGCGTGTGTGTACATTTGTAGGTGAATGTGAGGGGATAATTTTAACCTCGAGTGAAATCAAATCTCCCAATGAATCGTAAATAATATATGATAACAAGAACGTCCTAACGAAAATTTTTTGTACTAACAAATAACACAACAGCCACCTGAACTTTCCTTTGGCTTGTTTTCGGTGATCTTGCCTGATTGACTCTGGTTAGCTCTAGCTTGTTTTCCTTCGGTGTTGCCAGTTCTGTTCGCACGTTGACTAGCTTGGTTAGCTTGATTATTACCTTGAGAGTTCAAACCAGCATTTGCGTTGCTGTTATTGTTCATGGCGTTGTTAGCTGTACTGCCAGAGTTCATGTTGTTGATTTTGTCGTTTGCCATTCCATTGTTCATATTGTTAGACATCATAGCGTTATCCATGTCGTCCGCGTTGTTTTGTAATGAGTTGCCACCAGTGTTGTTGTACAAGTTGTTACTAGTACTAGCTTGGTTCATATTATGCACATTAGAATTGTTCGTACCTTGACGGAAATTTGTAGTGTTTGTATTATTACTGTTCATCATGTTATTATTATTGCTATTCATCATATTAGAGTTATTGATGTTAGCACCGCCGGTGTTGGTGTTAGCACGACTGTTCATTGGACTCACTTCCGAATCAGTAGTCATATTGTTATTGTTGATGTTACTAGTGCTGGTGTCCAGGTACTTATTGTACTGTCCACCATCGTCTCTTACCAACCTCACTAGAGTGTAGAAAGCATCCTCGACATTAATTGCCTGTTTTGCAGAAGTTTCCAAAAACGGAGCATTGAGTTGTTTGGCCAAGCTCGCACCCTCATCAAAAGAGACTTGTCTCTCTGTCTCCAGATCAGACTTGTTCCCCACCACCACAACAGGGATATACTCCACATCCTTGACACGCTGGATCTGCTGGTAATAAGTAATCAATTCCTCGAAGGAGTTACGAGAGGTGACAGAGTACACCAGCAAGAACCCCTCACCGGTCCTCATGTACTGTTCTCTCATCGCAGAGTACTCCTCTTGGCCTGCAGTATCCAATATATCCAATATAGTGACTCTATCATCTATCACCACTTGCTTACGATACGAATCCTCAATGGTAGGATCATACTCATCAACAAAATGCGAATGCACCAATTGTATAGTCAACGCAGACTTACCTACACCACCACCACCAACAACAACCAGCTTGTACTCTCTAATATTTGGCTTGTTCATTATTTATCTTTCTTTGTTTGTCAAATGTCTTTTTCTTTGTTTGTCAAATGTCTTTTCCTTGTTGTCTATTATCAACTCTTTTATTTAATCACAATTATTAAATTCCATTGGATTGGGTCTTCCCTCTTTTTTTTTTATTTTTCTTGATATTGGATTTTAATTTTTTTTTTTTATTATTCCAATTTTTTTTTTCCTTGGTTTCCTCTCTCTCCTTGTTTTTTCTTTCTTCGTGCTTTTCTTTACCACCTTCCCTTTTTTCTTCGTGCTTTTCTTTACCGCCTTCCCTTTTTTCTTCGTGCTTTTCTTCCCGACCTTCCTTTTTTCTTTGGAAATAGCCACCCCCCTCATCCTTCCTTTAAATAAATGCCGTACAAATCGTACAAGTACTTTCTAGCGCCCCCTCCCCTTCTTCTTCAGCACAATTTGCTCTTTTTTTTTTGTTTACTTCTTTTTTTCTTCCGTTTAAGATGTTCTTTCACATGATACACGTACATTGTTATATCGGTGATTATTTCGCGAACGCCGGTTTCGCTCGAGGAAGAAACCCGTCGCCTCTGGTGATGATGATGTCTCGGTTTTTTTTTTTTAAGGGGAGGGGTAAATTGTATGACAAATTTGAAGAAGGGTCATTAAATTTTTTTTTTGTATGGGAACTTCAACTTATGTGTGGTTGTCGGAGTACTCCCCATCTATCCGAAAAGATCTTTAATATGTACTTTATAAGATAATATATAAAGACAGTAAAATGTTTCAAGAGAGATTAGGTTTCCTGCATAAATCAAATATTTAGATACAGATCTTGATTAAAAGAAGAACAAAACGAGGAAACGAAAAAATAAAGATGTCTGATTCTTCCGTGGAGAGTACGATTTTGGAGGAACAAGTAATACTCGAGGAGAAGTCTGCCGTGCGGGATAACCTGAAAGCGCTGGCCGCCGGTGGTGTAGGTGGTGTGTGCGCAGTGTTGACAGGCCACCCGTTCGATTTGATAAAAGTGCGCTGTCAGAACGGACAAGCGAAGTCCACAGTGGATGCCGTAGGGATTATCTTGAAGGAGGCGCGCAAACTCTCGGGCGGTCGTGCGGGCGTAACGCTTTTGAAAAACTCTGTGCGCGGGTTCTACAAAGGTGTGATCCCGCCGCTTGTGGGTGTGACGCCGATCTTTGCCGTTTCGTTCTGGGGCTACGATCTCGGGAAAAGGCTCGTGCAGTTCGGGGAGACAGCGGCCACACTGTCCACTGCGCAGATGGCCGCGGCCGGTTTCATCAGTGCGATTCCAACGACACTGGTGACGGCGCCAACAGAGCGGATCAAGGTTGTGCTGCAGACGAACGCGGAGTTCAAGGGGTCCTTCTTCAAGGCTGCCCGCCACATTGTGGGCACCGGTGGTGTGAAGTCCCTGTTCAACGGGTCTCTGGCGACTCTTGCAAGAGATGGACCAGGTTCAGCACTATACTTTGCTTCGTATGAAGTGTCCAAAGCTTTTCTAAATAAAGGTAGTGATGAGGTGAACCTGGCGAATGTGTGTCTTGCTGGTGGTCTTGCTGGTATGTCTATGTGGCTAGTTGTGTTCCCCATTGACACGATCAAGACCAGGTTGCAGGCGGCCTCGTCGTCTACCTCGATGGTACAGGCCACCAAGGAGATATATAAACAGAGAGGAGGCATCAAGGGCTTCTTCCCTGGGCTGGGACCTGCATTGCTGAGATCTTTCCCTGCTAACGCTGCTACATTTTTGGGTGTAGAATTGACACACTCTTTATTTAAAAAGTATAATATTTAACTACATTTTTGCATACATAATTAATAAAAAACTGTATTCATAAAGAATAGAAGTTGATTTGTAGACTGATTATTTTATTTTATTTTATTTTATTTTATTTTATTTTATTTTATTTTATTTTATTTTATTTTATTTTATTTTATTTTATTTTATTTTATTTTATTTTATTTTATTTTATTTTATTTTATTTTTATTATTACTATTTACTTTGTATAATATAATTTGTCCGTTATGATTTAAAACAAAACAAAGAGAAATTGCTAAGCTTCAGTTAACATTTGTACCCTGAGTTTCGATTTCGTACCGGCGAGTAAGTTAAAACAACGAGACAACCTTAGTAAGATATTGTAAAAAAAAAAAAGAAGTGCTTAGATAATCTAAATTTTTTGTATTTTTTGTACTTATTTTTGAGTCATCTAAGCATGACTTTGCCAGCCACGTGGTTTAGTCAACTTGTTGACGTTGTAGTACTTGTTAGTACAGGAGTAACCTTCCCAGGTGAAATCCTTGCCTGGGTCACAGTCACACTTGTTTTGTGTTCTGATGGCATCGTCAATTGGGCAGGCGTTGAATGGAATGTGGTAGTAACCTAGGTCACCGAAGTGGTGAATCTCGTCTCTGTCCAAGAACAAAGCAGCGGCGATGGAGTGGACTGGAGCATCACCCCATCTTTCGTAGAAGAAACCACCCGCTCTGTCCAAGTAGTCGAAGTAAGCGGTGTAGGCTTCACCTCTCCAGAAGTTCAAGTCACCGACTTCAAAGTTAGACCAGAAGTGACATAGGTTGTAAGAGGCACCTTCGTCATCAGAGATAAAGTCCAACATGTTGTTTGGGTGCAAGTATTGAGGGAACTTCTTCATGAAGTCAGTGGTGGTCTTCCACAAGGTTTTGATGGTAGATTCGTACTCGTGGATAGAAATGGTGAAACCGTACTTCTTACCGTTGTCTCTCATGAATCTGAAGATATCGTAGTCGACTTGGCAGTGCATCTTGGTACCTGGTTCAACACGCCAGTAGTAGTCGTATTCATCCATCAATTCGTTTCTGTAGAAGAAACCGGACTCGAAACGACACATGTGTCTGTAGGACTCGGAGCCACCGTAGATGATCTTATTCTTCTGCATCTCTGCTCTGGCGTTGGCAGCCTTGGTCTGGTCAATGTAGTCTGGATAACTCCAGTGGGCTCTTGGAATCAAACCGAACTTGACCTTACCAGAGATGAGTGGGGTGACAGCGGAACGGAAATCGTCAGTGAATGGCTCGTCGTTCAAGAAAACCCAGTCGTACTTGAACTTGCTGTTGAACTTGTCCTCGTACATCTTAATAGTTGGCAACAACTCGAAAAGATCTCTATTACGCACCAGAGTCACGAAAGTGGCCTTTGGCTTGTTTCTGTTGGAAGGATTGTAAGTGTACTTGTACCCAGTCTTGCCGTGAACAGCGGTAGAACCACCCCTGATAGCACCACTAGATGGGGAAACACTAGCACCGGCAGAACCGGCATGACTCCACAAGAAAAATGCAGATAGGAACAGCACAACACCAATGAAAACCTTTCTGGCAAGACGTTCTTTACCAGCAGGAATCCTCAACTTCTTGTAGATAGCCTTCTCATCAAATTTAGCCCTCATTATTGACTAATTTTTATTCTGTTTTAGCTTTTTGGAAGTTGATTGTCTTAAAGAACTTTGTTTAAAAAAGAGAGAAATGAATTAATATTAAATAAAATTAATTAAAACTAAAATAAAAATTGGAAAATCCAAAAAGGCTGCAAAAGGGTTTTATCTTATTTTTTCATGGATCGTCACTTCGGGAAGAAAAAAAACACCAGAAATACACAGAAACCCACGTACCACATTAAAAAATTGAAACAATTGACATCAATTAAAGAAAACGTCGACAACAAAAAATTAAAAACCTTTTGGGAATACGTGTTCACAAAACAAAAAAAAAATTTGAAAAAAAAAAAAGTTTTTTGCTTTGTACGTGTCCATCTCTGCAATTTCGTATCTGTCTCTGCGCGTGTTGCTACATCTGCGCGTTGTAGTACAAGTACGTCTGCGCGTGTTGCTACGTCTGTCCCTGCGCCCTGTCCCAGCCTCTCTGTACGTTGTAGTACAAAGTACGCCTGTCCCTTCGCGTCTCGGTGTCTCAAACGAATCTTTTTTTTTTGCCTTCTGTTACCCAGACAAACACAAGTACGTACATTATGATTTACCATGTGTACAGTACGTTAAAGATGAGATTTGTTAAAATAGCCTTGTATGATTCCATATGAAATAAAAGATATATAATGTCTATAAAAGAAGTTAGTTAATCTCTCCGCGCAGTCTTCTTGCCTTGATGTCTGCGTCTGAGCCGGCCTCGAATCCGAACATGAAGTTCCAGTCCATCTCGGCGCCGTTCGTCAGGAAATCGGTGTTACCGTTCATCTTCAGTTCCCACAAGTCAGACTGTGGGAGTGTGTCGTAGCGGTCTATGGAGCAGCTGGCGTTGTGCAGGACGGTGCCGTGTTCGTCGATAGAGGCCCTTACGTCTTTGTAGCCCATGAGTTTCATACCTATGCACTGCTTCGTGGCGGCGTGTGTTACCAGCAGCACTCTCTCGACGGTAGGGTAGTCGCGGTTGATGCGGGCGATGAAGGACTCCAGGAACTTGCCACTACGTTCGAAAATGTCCAGCTCGGTTTCACCCTTGTTGCTGGGTATAATCGTGGGGGAAGCAGACCAGTGTGGGTCTATGGTTATCTCGGGGAACAGCTCGCTTAGTTTATCCAGTGGTGCGGGCTCAGGGATCACTGGCCTGTCGGGCTTGTACCATTCACCAATACCACGCTCAAGTGCAAATGGCACGTTGATTTTCTTGACGATCGGTTCACTGGTCTGTATGCAACGGTAGAATGGAGAGGAAAATATCATCTGAGGCTGATCCTCTGCGGAAAAGCCACCAATGTATTCGGCTAGCTCCTTGGCCTGGTCGACACCATGCTCCGCTAGCGGAACGTCACTGTCGACACCAGTTGGTGGAGGTGGGTATGGTCCCTTAGGCAACCAGTTCGATCTGTAGCCGTGTCTGGCAACATATATAGTCTTTAAAGCCATGCTTGGTTTTTTCTTTATGTTAAGTGTTACTGATTTATTCCGTTTTTCTACAATTTAAAGATGGCAACTGAGTAACAATACCTCTCGCTTATATAATATTTGATCATTTTGAAAATTTCATTGCCTTTCTTTCTTTCTTTCTTTTTTTTTTAATCTTTTTTGTTTTTATTTCAACTTTTTTTTTTTCAACCTTGGATTTCTTAAAAATTGACAACATATAACAACATTTAGCACTGTCTACCCCTTCAAAAACCAGCAAGAAGACAGTGAAACATGGCCGCACCAGTTAGCAAAAGAATCAAGACACTCTCGGTGAGTCGGGCTGTGATTTATGGTAACACAGCAAAGAAAATGGGTGACAACAGGCCCCCTAATGCTCCTCCTGAACATACTCATCTATGGACGATTTTTGTAAGGAGCCCCACTGGTGAGGACATCTCTTATTTCATTAAGAAAGTTGTGTTTAAGTTACATGAGACATATCCTAATCCAATAAGGACGATAGAAGCACCACCTTTCGAGCTGACAGAGACTGGGTGGGGTGAATTCGATATTAATATTAAGATCTTCTTTGCTGACGAAAGTAACGAAAAACTGTTGAATTTTTACCACAGACTGCGATTGCATCCATATAATAATATAAATCAACCAGGAGGTGCACCCGAAGTCAAGAAAGAGGAAACCGATGGTAAAGAAGTGGTACCGAACGAGGAGATCAGCTCTATTTTCTACGATGAAATTGTCTTCAATGAACCACATGAAGAATTCTTCAAGATCCTGATGAAGAAACCTGGTAACTTGCTGCCATCTAATAAAACTGATACCTGTGTATTTTCGAGACAGTTGGAACAAGATGAAATAACAAGAATAAAAATGGCTACTAATAAGATTGATAAAGAAATCGAAGAGTACAAGAACAAATTGCAGGCAAGTATATCATCTACGAGTAAATAAAAAGAATGTATATAATTGACTATAAAATCGATTGTGCATGCTGTATTATTTAATAAAGAAGTCATGTGACGCAGCGGTTGTAAAGTTGTAGTAATAAAAATATCATGGTTTAATCTCGTAAACGTACCATCGTGTCATTTAAAATTTAATATAGGAAATATATATATAAATGTAATAACAACATATATACATTAAGTAAATCTATCAAAATCTGTAAAATAGTATTCCTTGGAAAATCTGTGATTATTTCGGCGTCAATGGTTTCCAAGAGTCCATGGTTAGCCCTTCCAATTCTGGTTTCTTGGCTGGTTTTGCCGGTGGAACCTTCTTTGCAGCTTCCTTCGTCTCAACATCTGCTGAACCAGTTTCTTTAGGTTGCTCCATTGGCTTTGGAGAAACTGGTCTCAAAGTTGCTGTTTTTGGAGGAGCAGGTCTAGATGCCATAGTTGTTGGAGGTGGCGAGACTGTTTTCTTTTCTAAACTAGTTTGACTAGAGTTTTTTGGAGTAAGAACCATCGAGTCATTGAATCCTGGTGGAAGTGTCTTTCTTTTTGGGGGTACTTGTGGTGTTGCCTGAGGTGTTGGTTTTGTATCCGTTGGCTTTGGTGTAGCAACAGGTGTAGTAGGTTTTGGTGTGCTTGGAACTGAAGGTCTATTAGATGTTGTTGGAGTTCCATTGGATTCATTTCCTGCTGCACTCGTAAGTGTTCTTGAAGCTGGTGGAGGAGGAGCTGGAATTTTCGGCCTATTAGGTTTTTCTTGAAGGCTATTCGAATTTAAAGCGGTAGCAGAAACAGATCTGACTGGGCTGCTCAATTGAGAGGTTTTGGGTTTCGGAGTTAAAGAAGCGAACGAAGATGTCGAAGATTCAATAGAATTTGATAATGAATCATTCAAATTCACTGAGGAATTTCTCGATTCAAGAGTGGGCTCATTTTGTTTTGGGGCACTAGTATCCAGATCAAGCAGTATGTCATTATTGGCATTTGGATGTTCAATTCTGAATTCCTGATGTAGGGAATCAATTATTTTGTTCTTCTTGTCTTCATCTATGAATGTTACCTTGGCTCTATAAGCAGCATATACTGGTCTATGATCACTTACAAATAATTGAGCATCTGAATAAGCCAGTGGGTGCAGGTTGTCACCTTTATAGATAATTCTATCGGTCCATGAAGGGGTTCTTGCTTTTTCAGAGGAGTCATATGTATCGGTTCCAAAATCGTACTTGTAAGTTGGACGGAATTTTAAAGTTGGTTCCTTGAATTCTTTGAATACAACACCAGCATTTATTTCTTGTGTTAGTTGATCATATTTCAAGAGACGATCAATATAGCCCTCTGGTTGAGTAGCCAACAATTTTCTAACTTCTTCGTTTGTTAATTGAATTCTATAATTTAAATCACCAAGCCAAAAAATAGAATCGTGATGAGAAATCACTTTTGATCTGGTAAATTGTGTTCCATTGATAATACTCTCGAAGTCGTTTCTTCTCTCATCAATATTGGTGGCACCAGCAGCTAAATGTGCGTTAATGAAACAGAAGGAGGTTGAGCCATAATCAAACCTAATGGAAACCGCACCTTTATTACCAGTCATACCACCAAAACCCGTTTTCTTAGATGCACCTTCAACTTGTTTGACATTAATAGCCTTGTCAGACTTAACAAAAAATAGGATTAGTAGAGATGACATTTGTTCAACTCTTAGAAGTAAATATTTCTCATCAAACTGGTTTAGACAATCACTAACCATCTTCTCCCAGAAAGAACCCTTTGAATAATCAGCATTCAAAATGGACCCAGCAGTTAGTTCGATAACTTCTTGTAGGCCAAGAACAACAACATCTGGTTTAAACTTGTCACCAATTGGAAATAGCCATTTCGACAAATCGGCTCTCTTGGAGTTACCATTTACATTGAATGTACCAACAAAGATGTTAATGTTAGAGCTATCAGTAAATTCCTCTCTGCGGTGACTTAATTTGGCTGTCATATACTCGTTAAATGGATCATATAGCTCAACAGGCTTTTGATTTGGTAATCTACCCAGCAAACAATCAATATTTTGTTGTTTTCCTTTATCCATAAAGTTGTTAATATACATTCTACTAACTGATTTTGTTGCATCTGAAATCACACCTGCCAAAGACATCTTACCCTTTCTCGAAAAAGAAGATTTTAATGCATTCGTACCGGTATACATTTGTGACACTTGATCACCATGGTCAGCCCATAACGTGTTATGTTTCAAAACAAAATCTTCTTCGTCGACATATGCATTCGAGCTAATCATGTGGAAGTCCTCTAAGAAAGTACGGAATACACTCAAAGATATTGTTTGTTGTACTAAATTTGTTCTATCCAAACAATCCAAACAGTTGACTCTAAACACACCGTGTTGTTCAGATAGCACCTTCTTCTCCTTTACATCGTAAGAGAAATAACCAGAAGCCAACATTGAATCTAATAAAAGAGGAATGATCTTTTTCACAGCAGAAAAACCCTCTTGGGCAGTTTCCTTATGGAAATCGAAATGCGTGTAGAAAATTTCATCATTAACCTTTAACTTTTTAGAATTTCTTACATGCTGCCTATATCTTTGTGATAATTCAATTTCAGAGGATTTTGTGGAAAGCAAGTTGACAATATGAACAGGACCATACTTGGTTATTAATCTATGAAAGTGTTCGTCAAAAACAGGCTGTGTGGCTTCTAATGATCTGGTAATTTGTACCTTTGGATTTATTAGGGAAGTGTCTTGTTCCCAAAATATTGGAATACTACCTCTAATTTCTGTGAAAGAGTAACAATATTCATTGGAAAACATTATAAACTCAGTTTCCACAAAATTTGCAACATTGGAGTCATCGTCTACACCTCTTGCGTTAAATCTTGTACCGGCTCTTTTCCAACTTTGCTTGGAGATAACTGTCACACCAACTTTAAGTTTCTTAACATATGTCACAAAAGTTTCAGCAAACCCTCTGATAACAGTGGTTAAAAAACCTTCATCATCCAAAATTTGCTTGGTGTTCATATCGAGTCTATCTCTATAAGTTATAATCTCATTCATTAAGAAAGAATTCCACATATACTCCTCTTCAAAGTTATCAACACTTAAAGAGTGATCACTGAACTTCCGCTTCTGTAAGGTTGAGGTCAAATCAAAATCTGAACTATAGTAAAAAGAACCGTCTGAGAGAAGCTTTCTAATTTCATAGCATGGATGTCTTGGCATAGTTTCCTTCAGGTCGTTACTATCTCTGTTTGGTACAACAGGATATCCAGAGGAATCAATCTCAACAAAATCCCATCTTGAGTCATTCAAGCAGAAGAAGTCGACGGCATAAATCTTGTTGACTGTTTCACCTGGAGTTGGTTGGGCAACTTTTGATCTTCCTGTAATGGCACCAAGGAAAATGTAACCTTGAATTTCGATCAAACCAATAAAACCGTGAACTTCATTGTGAGTGAGCTTTTTGAATCCCTGATCCTTTAACTCTCCTTTAGGAACTAGATCGATTGCACATAATGGGGTGTGTGTAGTTTTGTTGTGTCCTACTGATTTGAATATCAAACCATAGGTATCAGATACAATGGCAATACGCCTTTCAGGTTGTCTTGAAAGAAGTAATAACATTTAAAAAAAAAAATTAATATGCAAATGACAATTAATATATGAAAAAAAAAGGAGTCCCGTTTAAACGAAAAGAATAAGCTTAACACTGCCCTAGATGTTTTGTTTGAGTAATGTAAGACAGAATATCTGCAATTTTCCTAGTTGTCTTTAACTGTCACGGCTATTTGAAAGAAGTAAATACCTCCTAACTGTTCGATCAAATAAGGTATTTTTTCAATTCCGTTTTCTATGGAATCCTTGTAAAAAAAAAAAAAAGAAGACCTGCAAAAATAGTTGAAAATATCTTTTCCTATTAAACTTTAGTTGTTGTAGTATGAGAGGGTTGTGTTCTCTTGTTGTAATGTAGAGCTGCAGTTAAAGTTATCTTCTTAAAAGAATTTGTTAAATCAATTGAAATACCCTTTCAACAATTCCAATTTTTTTTTTTTGGATTTTTTTTTTCAACCCAGCTGTCCTTCGCTCTCTTCAGTGTGCTCGTTATCAGCCGAGAGGACTAGATGATCAAACTGTACACAATACAGAATGTTTTATTGAAATAAATATGAATAACTACGCTATACTGCGCTAAGAATATGGAGGAAGATTGTGCAATTGTATTTTCAAAGATAATAAATATGAGACTCGATTTATATTAATGCTATTATCGAGTCCGTGATTAAGAATATACATATTTAAGGAAAATGGGTAAAATGTTATAAAAATTTAAATACTTGTAGATGTTTTTTTATTGTTTTATTTCTGTTGGATTGTTATTTGGTAGTTTTGGAAGAAACTCATGCAGAGCCAGATGCTGCCTTCTTAGACTTTGGAATAGCGATGTCACCTCTGTGGATAACTGCGTTCAAAGTGGAGAAGATAGCTCTAACAGATGCATCACCAACATCCTCAGCTATGCCGACACCCCATTGGTAAGCCTTTTCGTTGTCTTCATCACGTCTGTAAGCCAGGTTGATGTAAGAAGCAGCTTGAGTGGAGGAGCCAGAACCCAAGGAATGTTCGCTATAGTTACCAACACCGAGCTTTACGTTCATCAAGTTGGACAAAGCGTCCACTAGAGAAGAAATTGGACCATTACCGGTACCCTTGATGTCGATGATCTCGCCATCGATTTCAACTTGACCAGTTAGGATTCTGCGCTCAGTGCCGAACTTCTCGACGTTGTAGTCAACCAAGGAGATGTAGTTGTAGCATTCGCTATTATAGTTATAGGATTCCTTGAACAGTTTGGTGATTTCATCGGCCTTCAATTCTCTGCCTAGTTGATCAGCGTGGTCCTGGACGGTGCTAGAAAACTCGATTTGCATTAGTCTTGGCATGTCTAGACCTAGGGCTCTTAGGACAACCCAAGCGGCACCACCCTTACCGGATTGAGAGTTAACTCTGATAACGGCTTCGTAGTCACGGCCGATATCCTTTGGATCCAATGGCAAGTATGGGATTCTCCATTGGGTATCGCCTTGGTCACGCTTCTTTTGTTGAACAGAGAAACCTTTCTTGATAGCGTCTTGGTGAGAACCAGAGAATGCACAGACGACTAGGTCACCACCGTATGGAGCTCTTGGAGCCACTGGGATCTTGTTACAACGCTCGACGACCTCGATGACGGACTTGATATCGGAGAAGTCCAAGTTTGGAGCGACACCTTGAGTGTACATGTTTAGAGCCACGGTGACCAAGTCAACGTTACCGGTACGTTCACCGTTTCCGAAGACACAACCTTCAACACGATCGGCGCCGGCCATTATACCAAGTTCGGTAGCTGCGACACCGCAGCCACGGTCGTTGTGAGTGTGGGTAGAGATACAGACCTTTTCACGTTCTGAGATGTGAGTAGAGAAGTACTCGATCTGGTCGGCGTAGATGTTTGGACTGGCCACCTCGACGGTAGCTGGCAGGTTGAATATGATAGGGTTTTCGACGGTAGGTTCCCATGCTGCTTTGACAGCTTCGCAGATCTCTACTGCGAACTCTACAGGAGTGTCACTGAAGCATTCTGGGGAGAACTCGTAGGACCAAAGAGTTTCTTGTTGGGAAGGGTCGTCCTTGGTCAAGCTTCTAACCAGCTTGGTTGCCTCGACGGCCTTGGCGATGGCATCTTCCTTGGACATATTGAACACGATCTCTCTGAACATATCGCTGGTGGCCAGGTATGTGTGTATGGTGGCACGCTTGGCGCCTGTCAATGACTCCACGGTTCTTCTGATCAGATGTTCTCTGGACTGCACTAGACATTGGATAGTGACATCATCTGGTGCGTTTTCGACAGCGTATCTGGTGAAATCGAAGTCTGTCTGGGATGCGGAAGGGAACGCAACTTCAATTTCCTTGAATCCGATCTCTACTAGCTTGTGGAAGTACTCTTTCTTCTGTTCGATGGACATTGGGTCCGGCAGGGACTGGTTACCGTCTCTTAAGTCTGTTGAGAGCCAACGAGGTGCCTTTGTAATGGTATTGTCTGGCCACTTTCTGGTCTCCATCTTGGGAGCAATAGAGAAAGGTTTGTACTTGATCGATGGGTCTTTCAACATATTCTTGTACGCGAGTTTCACCGGCTTGATAGACCGGGAGGCCCTAGATAGAAACACTAGGTTCTGTCTCATTTTGTTTTATTGTATACAGATATAGGAATACTGAGATAGAATTGTATTGAAACAGAGAATTGTATTGAAACAGAGGTTAGATATAGAGATGTGTACAGAAACAAGTGCTTTATATATGAGTCCAAGTGAAAAAAATACTGCCCCCCCCCCTCAAACAAAAAAAAGACCGGTCTCGGCCAGAGAGAATCTCCAACAACCGCTCATTTTATTTTTTTTTTTATTTCGCTCTGTGCGTTTTCTCTCGGGCTGAAAAAAAAAATGAAAAGATCCTCGAGGTGAGTCATCGTAGACCGTTGGAGTATTGCGATGGTGTATTACAATACTGCAGTATTGCAGTATTGTACTACAAACAATACAGCATTGAAGAATGACAATAGAAGAATGACCTTGTGGGGTATAGGTATGTAATACCCCATATACATTTGTATTTACATATATACATGTACACATGATATATCATACACCACGTACCACAGTTTTTCTGTCTCTCTGTCTCTCTGTCTCTGTGTCTCACTGTCTCACTGTCTCACTGTCTCTTATACACACACAACCCGTATATACGTACTATTACCCGGATTCGAGACAGAGACGGAGAGAAGAGACAGAAACACAGAGAGAAAAACATAGAGAGACAGAAACACAGAGAGAAAAAGAGAGACAGACAGAAAGAAAATATCAGAGAGGGTAAGAGAGACATACACACACACAGAGACAGAGACACACAGTGAGAGGTTAAAGACTTGTAGTAAGACAGAGACACAGTAAGAGAGTAAGAAAAACACACACAAAGGTTAAGAGGGTAAGTGATAGAGAAAAACACAGACACACTCACATGCAGACACACAAAGAGAGACAGACAGACACACACAGACACACAGACACAACGAGACAAAGAGGCACAACGGGCTGTACCTTTTTCTGCTGCTGTTGTTTTTTTCTTTTCAGAGAGAGAGAGAGTCACAATTTTTTAATTTTTTTTTTTTTTGGGTGGTTTTTTCACAATTTTTTGGTTTTTCACAATTTTTTTTTCATTGGTCATATTTTATTACTTATTTGTTTGACTTGACTTGATTTTGATCTTATTGATTTCTTTTTTTTTTATTGTTGAAGAATTAACCAACAAAGACAAGGAATAATGATATCGCCTAGTGCGGATTATGAGAGTTTCTTTGGGAAGGACGATGATAAGAAGAAAGAGGAGATGGTAGAAGATGTCGTTGCTGATAATGCCACTGCAGAGGATGTGACTCCCAATATACTGCTGGAACAACTCGCCTACGTGGATAACTTCTTCCCCTCACTGGACCAGGACTTTGCGTCTGTGGATACCTGGATGTTGGGAGATAACCACGGTCCCAATGCCAGCAATAACAATAACAACACGAACAATAACAACACTACAACCACAACGCCGTTGTTTGAGCCACCGGTGGGGCTGGACGAGCAGCTCAGCGTGGAGCTGAGTGTGTTTGCTGACGATGCGTTCATATTTCCAGACGAGGACAAGAGGAACCAGGACAGGGACGCGGATAGTGATCGTGATGGGAACCCTAGGGACAACCAGAGTCAAAACCAAGAAGATCAGGAGTTGCTGGACTTGGATAGTGGCAGAGCAGGGAGGTCGCGGAATCCTCATTTCTTAACCGAGAGGAGGAGTAATTTCCTGATGTCGCAGTACGATCACTCCAGGGCACGGTTTTCCTCGAACAGGAAACGTCAGCAGCAGAATGAAGAAAGAAGACGTTCCGACGACCACGGGGAGTTCACCAATGTAAATATCGGCACACCAACGAACACAACACCTCCTAGTATGGATACTCTCAATAGCCCCGTAACACAAGGGGAAGAACAAGACCATGTCGATGAGGAAAGTAATGTGCAGAGTGATCCTGTGAACGTGGTCAAGAAACATAGGCCGAGCGTATCATCGCCTTTGAACAACGTCATTGCCAACTCTTCACAGTGGAATAGTCAGTATTCAAACAACAACAGCAATAATAATAATACCTCTAATAATAACGATATTGAACTACCGAATTACTCGAGCATCCCTACCTCTACACTGGTATCATTACTACCGCGTGTGAAAGTACCACCGGGAGCATATAACACATTAATCAGCTTGGGGTTCTCTTCGGATCAAGTGGATGCCATGTCTGCGTTAATAGCGTATAACGAACAACAGAAGAACCGCAATGGTGAGTTGATAAATCACAATAATATATCTAATGAGGACAGTTTGAAGACTTTACTAGACTTGTTTAACGCGGCACCTGCTCCAGAACGCCAAGGTGTTCCTCAAGGAAATCTAAATATTCAACAGCCACTAGTGCAGCAGCAGCAGCAGCAGCAGCAAAATGTGGTGCAATCACCTCGTGAAAATGAAACTAGTCCAGCTCAGACTAATGGGATTTCTAGAAGAGATTCTGAATTCTTGGATAGTATTTTGAAGATGCAGGCAGCTTCAAGAACTGGGGACAATGTGCAAAAGAAAGGTGAAGAGAAAAAGTCTAAAAGTGAAAAGGATATGGAACCAATACTAAGGACGAAATCCGAAACTCAAGTGAAGGACTCTAATGAAAGGCCTCAAGAGAGAAAGGATAGCTTAACCAGAACGCATAGTCTCGATACCAATCTAGATGATCATTCTTCCAAGAAAAGAGAGAGATCTGTTTCCTTTGACGAAGATGAGGATGATGAAGATGATCCTTATTCCTCATCTAAGAGAAGCTCAGTGGACTCCACCGGTCGTGCTCAGAAGCCTGCGGATGGCAGCAAGAGGAAAATAAAGGAAAAAGAATTGGAGACTTCTATTCAAGAACTTAGCGAACTTGCAGTTTCATTACAACAAAAGATACATACTTTGGAAATGGAAAATAAGTTACTGAAGAACTTAGTTCTGAGTAGTGGAGATCTCAATATGGTAGGTTTGGAGTCTACACCAAGCAAGACACCTGTTGGCAAAAAGGCCAATGTGGAACCTGCTGGGGATGTCAAAAATTAATCTGATCGTGCCGTGTTAACTAGACACTTAGAAAGATACAGTTGCTCGAAAGAAATATTACAATTTTATTACCTCTAGATCTGCTTTATATTTTACGAGTGTTACTTTGTTTTAAAGAATCGCATAAACCTTTATATATGTAGTTGTAATTATTAATAAGAAATCTATAATACTAAAATAATACAGTATATCTGTGTGTGCTATTAGAAAGTAGTCAAACAGTCAGCAAGAAGTGTTCGTATTGTATGTTCAAAAGGGGAACGCGTAAGCACAATTTTTTTTTATTTTTTGAACGCGTCGTTTTTTTTTCATGCGATGGCCTGCAACTGTCAATGGAATCTTTCAAGCAACCTTTTCTCACAAGGCCAATTGTACTCGATTAGAATTTATCGATTATCTTTCTTTTATCAATATAAAGTAGATATTGTTCTATTCTCAAAGGAGCTAACACGCAAAAGTTCACGACATCAAAGTAAGGCACAATCAAGATGAGCAGTGACAAGTTAGAAAAGCTGAAGAAGCTACAGGCGCTACGTAAAGGTAAATCTGTTGATGAGAGTGAAAGTGATGGTGATTACGATAAAATTTATGATGAGATCGATGAAAAGGAGTACAGGGATAGAAAGAGGCAGGAACTTTTAAGAGATGATTTTGTTGTTGATGATGATGGTGTAGGATACGTGGATCGTGGTGTTGAAGAGGAATATCATAACCAAGATGATTACTCCAGTGAAGACGAATTGGACGCAAAATCGGGTGGTGGAAAGGCCAAGAAGACACAGCAAGCAAAAAATCAAATTGGTGATATGTTGAAGGCCCATCATTCAAAGGTAATATTATCTGGTAAACAGTTAAATAACCAAAAGAAACAAATTAAAGTGGATGATTTTGATGATATTCTTAATGAGTTTGATGTTGAAGAAGACATCAAGCCTGTTGTGCCCCATAAGAGAAATGCAGCTTCTTTGTCATCCTCACCCACAGTAAAGGCGGCATTGAAACGTACAGTCGATGCATCCAGCTCTCCAGATCACGGGTTGAAGAAACAAAAATTCGATAGAGTTGCTATGAATTCGTCGCCATTGAAAAACCAAGTTAAACGTCAAGAAGTCCCTACTGATGATATTATTGAAGATATGCCAACTTCTCCAACTAAAGGTGCTCCTCAGGATAGCTCACTATTAAATGCTATGAAAACTGAGACAGCTGATGACAAGTCTATGGATTTAGATGATGATAGTGATGATGACGACATCGTTGTAACAAAGAGAAAGATGAGAACTGCAACTGCAGCCCGTAAGGTGAATTTGGACTCAAGAAGCAGTGCTACATCCTCACCATTTGTTACTGCACCTGGTACACCTATGATGGATAAAAAAATAACGAACTCACTATCCCAATCATCTAGCTCATCGGGTCCTTTGACATTTTCACAGCAGAAGGTTACCAAAGAACAAATTGTCGATCCAAAGACTGGAACATTTAAAATGTATTGGCTAGATTTCGCAGAAGTTAATAATACATTGGTTTTGTTTGGTAAAATTAAGCTACTAGATGGTAACAATGTATCTGCAATGCTTCAAATTGACGGCCTCTGTAGAGAATTATTTTTCTTACCTAGAGAAGGACATACTCCACAGGAGATTCATGACGAAATCATTCCATTGTTAATGGAAAAATATGGTTTAGAAAACTTAAGAGCTAAACCGGAACATATGAAATATGCATTTGAATTACCTGGAATTCCTCATGAATCAGATTACTTGAAGGTATTGCTTCCTTTTAACACACCAAAAAGTAGTAGAGATTTGATTCCACCTGATCTTTCTAGCGAAACATTTAATCATGTTTTTGGTGGTAATGCAAACATTTTTGAGAGCTTTGTTGTTCAAAATAAGATTATGGGACCATGTTGGTTAGAGGTTAAAGATGGTGATTTCAATGCCTTACAAAACGCATCACATTGCTCTGTTGAGGTTCTTGTTAATCGCCCACAAAACATCCAACCTATCGATTTGAAAGAAATGCCAGAATTGAACTGTACATCTGTTTCAATTCAAACAGTAATGAATCCAAAGCAAAATAAACAGGAAATTGTTTCCATAACATTAGGTACTTATAAAGGTTTAAACCTTGATTTACCTATTCCGGAAGATTTACAACCTACAGATATTGTAACATTAGTAAGGCCTCCACAAGGGACAAGTTTCCCACCAGGTCTATCGACTCTTGCTAAGCAGAGGATGGGTGGTCAAGTTAGACTTTTCAACAATGAAAAGACTTTGCTTGCATGCTTCTGTGCAATGATAAAGGTGATTGATCCTGATGTCCTGATTGGGCATAGACTTGAAGGTGTTTACCTAGACGTTCTTGTCCATCGTTTACATGAATTTAATATTCCAACATTTAGCACAATTGGTCGTAGAGTAAGGAAATCATGGCCTGATAAGTTTGGTAAGACGAATTCAGGTTTAACGCATTTGTTTATCAAGGATATGATGTCAGGTCGTTTAATTTGTGATATTGGTAATGAAATGGGTCAATCCTTGACACCAAAATGTCAAAACTGGGATTTATCGGAGATGTATCAAGTAACATGCCAGAAAGACCACAAACCACTAGAAATTAATTATCAGAATGCCCAGTATCAGGAAGACGTTAATCTAATGACTATGGCACTTCAGGAAAACTCCACAAACTGTAAAATTGCAGCTGAGGTTTCCTTCAGAATTCAAATGCTATCTTTAACCAAGCAATTGACGAATCTTGCCGGTAATGCTTGGTCTCAGACACTTGGTGGTACTAGGGCTGGTAGAAATGAATACATTTTGTTACATGAATTTTCTAGAAATGGCTATATTGTCCCAGATAAAGAAACTCAGAAGACGCGTAATCAAAGGTTAAAGGCTAATGAAGGTAACGATGAAAACGATTCTGGGGCACCATCGAAGAAATCAAAATACCAAGGTGGTCTTGTCTTTGAACCAGAAAAGGGCTTACATACAAATTATGTCTTAGTTATGGATTTCAACTCTCTGTATCCATCTATTATCCAAGAATTTAACATCTGTTTTACGACTGTTGAAAGAGATGTCGAAAACATTGATGAATTACCAGAAGTACCATCATCAGATAAATCTCAAGGTGTGCTGCCAAGATTGTTAGCTAATTTGGTTGAACGTCGTCGTGAAGTTAAGAAAATTATGAAAACAGAGACAGATCCTCATAAACGTATTCAATGTGATATTAGACAACAAGCTCTGAAGCTAACTGCAAACTCTATGTATGGTTGCTTGGGTTATGTCAACAGTAGATTCTATGCTAGACCATTAGCCATGTTGGTTACAAACAAAGGTAGAGAAATTCTTATGAACACTAGACAACTAGCTGAGAGTATGAATTTAGTTGTTGTTTATGGTGATACCGATTCTGTTATGATCGATACAGGTTGTGACAACTACCATGATGCAATTAAAATTGGTCAAAACTTCAAAACTTTGGTTAATGAACGTTACAGGCTTCTGGAAATTGACATTGATAATGTCTTCAAGAAATTGTTGTTGCACGCAAAGAAGAAGTACGCTGCACTAAACGTTTCTTTGAACAAAGACGGTAAGGAGGAAACTATATTAGAGGTCAAGGGTTTGGATATGAAACGTCGTGAATTTTGTCCACTCTCGAGAGATATATCTGTTCATGTCTTGAATACAATTCTTTCCGACAAGGATCCAGAAACTGCTTTACAAGAGGTTTACTATTACTTAGAGGATATGAGAGAAAAAATCGAAAAGAATGAGATCAGAATTGACAAGTATAAGATCAACACTAAGTTGTCAAAGGATCCAAGTGCATACCCCGGTGGTAAGAACATGCCTGCTGTTCAAGTAGCGCTTAGAATGAGAAAGACTGGTCGTGTGGTCAAAGCAGGTACAGTTATCACTTTTGTTATCACTAAGCAAGAGGATGACGAGAATAATGGAGAATCCACAGGTGCACAATCTGTTGCTGAAAGAGCATATGCACTTCATGAGGTCATGATGAAAGGTAATAACTTAAGACCTGATCCTGAATATTACTTGGAGAAACAAATATTTGCGCCAGTCGAGAGATTGTTGGAGAGAATTGACAGTTTTGACACGGTAAGATTAATTAGCTCCCTTGGTTTAGATTCCAAGAAATATTTGAGACACAGTGGTCCAGATGGTAACGGACCTGGTAATGATAGTTTACAGCCTTTGGAAACCACAATTTCGGATATGGAAAGGTTCAAGGACAGTTCTTCGTTGAACCTAAACTGTCCAAACTGTAGTTCTAAATTTCCATATGGTGGTATTGTTGCCTCGAATTACTACCAGCACTGTTTCAATGGTTTGCAATGTAAGATGTGTCAACATGTCTTTACTCCACTACAGATGACAAGTCAGGTTGAGAGAAACATCAGATCTCACATATCATTGTATTACGCCGGCTGGCTAAAATGTGACGATGCCACCTGCGGTAACGTCACTAGACAACTGTCTGTGTTTGGTAAACGTTGCTTGAACGAAGGTTGCACTGGTGTGATGCACTACAGATACACAGATAAACAGCTATATAACCAGTTACTATTCTTCGATTCCCTTTTCAACTGCGAGAAGATCAAAAAACAAGAATTGAAACCATTGTATTTGGAAGGTGATAAGGACTACCCAACCGAGAAGTTGTCAGACACCTCCATCAACGCCCTTACTGAACAAAACCGTGAGCTCCTCGAACTGAACAGATCCATTGTCCAGAAATACTTGAGTGACTGTGGGAGACGTTACGTCGATATGGCAACCATGTTTGAGTTCATGAATTGAGTTCTCACATGACGTCATTTGTTTTTTTTTTGTTATTTAAATATAGAATTTTCTGTAGATCACTTTATTTTGTACGGACATCTCTAACGTGCTTTAATTTTTATGTATTATTTTCGCGTGTACATGGCCAGAAACTCACGTAGCCCGATAAAAAAAACCGTTGGGAGGCACCAATCAGCGCTACGAAACCTTCTGGGAAACCACAGCAACGCGTCAGTCTAGCCGTACGCGTAAGAAAACGCTGCACAGGCGAATCGAGTACAGTTGAATTTTTTGGGAGGTGTACGTGGTATTCTTAGCGGGAGATAGATAAGCACGTAGAAGGCGCAGGAGGACCGATGGTTTTGATACGGGGGGTTGGGCCAAGCACGAGCACAGGAGTCAGGCATGAGGCGGATATAAATAAAAGCGGGTCTCTCCCGTAAAACTATATAAAAGAACAGAGCTACTCAATAATTATCGAACAGAAACTTCTTTTGACCATAAGAAGCCATATATTTTGATGGAAGAGGTATAGCGTGTGTTATTTATACTAGTAATGGGAAGAGGTAAAGAAGAGCATAAGAGTTTATTAAACCCTTCGGCTCCACGGGATATCAGGCAGGGAAGAAGGAGGAGTAGTGGAGTGGGCGGGAGCATCAGTAGTAGCGGGTATAGGCGTGGGTCTATGGTTCAAGGGCCTGATGTTCCGGCATCTGTTGATTCGCATGTATTTGTTGATATAAACTCGCCGAATTTCAAGACCACTCAGCCTCAGAAGGAGGAACAGATCATTAACTCGTTGAGGAAAAATTACTTGAATACATATATGAGCGATCGTACGCCGGTTGGGAGTTATTCTGAGTCACGGAGGATGTCGTCTGTGAAACCCAGTTCCTTTGTCGGTAATGATACTTTTAGGAGAGATGAGTTTAACAGTGCTATCGGGGAGGAAGAAGAGGAAGAAGAAGATAACTTAAGCTATAAGATGCAGACACCTGATTTGGATAGTGATCCGAACTTATCTACCGCAGGCGGTGATATCACCAGAGATATATATAAGACAGCTACCAAGAAATTGCCTGCCACTGTGAAAAGAATGAAGTCTACAGATGACACATCTTTGATATCTGGGGGTAGAAGACCGTCTACTGCAAGTGCACTAAATGTTCCTGGTGGGTTTAGAAGGGAGTTTATTGTGAATAAGAAGAGAAAAGAAAAAATGTCGCATAGAGGTGAGGAAACTTCGTCTGGTGCATCTATAGTTCCATCCACAGAATCGAATAGTGATCCATTCTCTGATTCAAATGAAGATGATGATAAAGTGCCATTTGTAACTAAAAATTTCCTGGAATTTTTGTATATGTATGGACATTTTGCTGGTGAATCCTTTGAAGATGATTTTTATTCGGTGGATGGTTCTCCATACGCAATTGATGAGAGAAGGAATTTATTAGAGCCAAGTGATTCTCGTAAACAACCTGAAGGTCCACCAAAGGGTACTACCTCTACTCGAAAAGTATTTTTCCTTTTATTAAAATCTTTTGTTGGGACAGGTGTCTTATTTTTACCAAATGCTTTTAATAACGGTGGTTTGATGTTTTCTATAGTCATGCTTGCATTCTTTGGTGCTTATTCATATTTATGTTACTACTTGTTGATTTCTTCTAAAGTGGCAACAAATGTGAGATCGTTTGGTCAGATTGGTCTCAAACTATATGGTCCATACATGAAGTATCTGATTTTATTCTCATTGGTGATAACTCAACTGGGTTTTTCAAGTGCATATGTTATTTTTACTGCAAAAAATCTGAAAGCTATTGCGGAGCATGTCTTTAACATGCCTAATGCCTCAATGACATTTTTTATGGTAATACAGCTGGTTCTGTTTATACCTCTTTCTTTTGTGAGAAAAATTTCTAAACTTTCATTACCATCATTGTTTGCCAATATTTTTATTCTGATTGGCTTGGTGATCGTTTTATTCTTTACAATGAAACACTTATTTATTGATTTACGCGGACATGCTGCAGAAGGTGTCATTGTGGGCTTGAATACAAATAGATGGACATTATTTATTGGTACAGCAATTTTCTCCTTCGAAGGAATTGGGTTGGTGATTCCTGTACAAGAATCAATGCGTAAACCTGAAAAGTTCCCAATGGTTTTGGGACTCGTTATCATTACATCGACTTTAATATTCATTACAGTGGCAACTATTGGGTACTTGGCTTATGGTTCCGCGATTGAGACAGTTATTTTACTGAACTTGCCCCAGAAAAACATCTTAATTAGTGTTATTCAACTTTTGTATTCATTTGCCATTATGCTTTCCACTCCTCTTCAGATGTTCCCTGCCATTAAAATTATAGAGAACGGTCTGTTCAGGCAGTATAAAAGGCTCATGAATAAGCCTTTAACCGAAGATGGCTCCAGCAGTGGTGAGGACGTCACCGGGAAGTCTTCATTAAAGGTCAAGTGGATCAAAAATGTGGTACGTACTCTAATTGTCGTATTTGTGGTGGTTGTTGCATGTTTAGGTGCTGATAATCTGGATAAGTTTGTTTCCATTATAGGTTCTTTTGCCTGTATTCCATTGGTTTACATGTACCCACCGATGTTACATTTGAAGAGTATCAGCCTTCCAACAGCAAATGGAAACATGACTTCAAGAAGACCCTTATTTGATATTATTTTGATTATATTCGGTGGTATTAGTATGATATATACATCTTATCAAAGTTTGTTTGCTACGGAGTAGGTCAGTAAAAATATCTAGGCATTTTATTGATGACATTTATTATGAGTTTTTAATACTATACTCACAACATAAAAATTTTTAATTATCAATCTTTTTTGAGATGAGAGGAAGAAACATTCTTCAGAATTGTAAGTATATAATATCAAAAGCTTTTTTTAAAACCTTCATTCATATATGTAATTAGCTGGTACAGTTTATCAGTAGAATATTGTAGTCTTTTAGATATATATATCAAGTCACGTGGTTCACTGTAGTTTTGGACCAATCACTCTTTCCCTGCAGCGGGCCCCCCCAAACATCAAGTAAGCGAAAACACACTACTTCCCCCGGGAAAAATGATTAAGGTAAAAAGATAATGAAGTGATGAGAAGTCAAATGGAGGATCTAAAATCTGGGACTTCTGTAACATTTCGAGATTTTGACTTTACTTTCGCCCAGGAATTGGTGTTAAATATTTTTTTAACAGAACAACCTATTATAATTGCAAAGAAATATGCTAAATTACTACGGTGATACTATCGGTGAAAAGAAAGAGCATCCTGATGCCGTTGAGAATACTAAGGTTTTCAAGGAATCAAAGGAGCTTCCAACAATTCAGGTGAGTGACTTGCCAAACGGTAATAAAATCCTGCAAATTCCACAAGTTACAGATTTTGTAAATACTTATCGTCACAAATTCCTAGAGCAGTATGCGAAAGTATACCAGCAAGTTACTGCTCGAAAGGAATTGCAAAAGGAGAAACTTGAAGCTAAGGTTGATTATGTCAAGAAGAATATACTGGTTGATGAGTATGAAACAAAGGAAATGCTTGTTCCAATAAGTATTCTGAGTTTAGGTGCCTTCTGTACTGGTCGCATCATGACTAACCCCTCTAATTGGGGTTTTAAGAGCTTAATATCCCCTTCAAGAACATCTCTAATTGGAATATTAAGTACGAACTTTGTAGTACGTTTGACATTACCGTTTTTACTGGCAGGTTATACTTTTGCAAAGTTTTTACCAGTCACTTGGGATAATATCGTTAGAACAACAGAAAGGGATTTGTTATCAAAGGAGACAGTTGATCAGATAAAGGATGTTCGTAGAAGACTCTATGATGATGGACTCGTGCGTTTTAAGAAAGACACATGTGAATATGTTTATAAAACTTGTGAAAACGGTGTACACCAAACGAGACAGTTTATAATTGAACAGATTGACAAGTTGTAAAGTGCTCAAGTTATTATATTTATATTCAAATCTATATTAAATATTCATAAGCATTATATGGAAGATCCATAGAAATTAATAACTGAATAACTTGATTTATTTGCCTAAATAATTAGTTGCAAATTTAAAGCTTATTTTTATAACTAAATGATTTTTACTGAGTCAGATTGTATTTTGTGGATGCTCTGTTAATGTCTTATAGCGTGCTGGTCTTCATGAAATACATGAGATTTATCCGAGTAAGGAAGATTTCCTAGAACTTTCGAAAGATTTCAAAAGATTAACTTATTGGAGAGTTGATATAGTTCCAGACGGGTATATCATTCTAAAGCTGTTAGCAACCAATCTGGTGCTTTGTTCTTATCTATCTGCACTAGATTAGTATCGAAGGCTTCTATTAAAAGTTCGACCAAAATTCTGCCACCTCTACTACCGGTAAATCTTCTATATTCCTCTGAAACACTAGCTAAATTCCATCCCATAATTCTCCTTAGACAACCTATAACTGTACCAGTTCTGTGTCTCCCCATACCACAGCACACCAGTAGTGGATAATTTTCTTTTGTAACAATCGTTTGTAAAACATTAATAATTGAGTGTTCAGTTAGACCATCCCACGGGTTATCGTCCTCACCTGCGTCTGGATTTATAGCAGCAAATTGCAGAATAATTCCATGAGAGTCACAGAACTCTAAAAGAGAATCCTGTGGTTCTTCATTCGCAAGCCATACAATAGTTTTTAGATTAAGATTTAGAAGAAATGGGAAATTTACCGGGGATGGTTGGCCTGATCTATATAAGTATCTTTCAACAGGACAAAAATTTAAAGGAGGTACAATTCTTTCCTGTGGTGCATGTGTAACTAATACTTTCTCATGACCTTCTTCTGTCTCTTCATTAATATAGAGTATATCATCCTCCTCATCGCAGTCTTCAGTACCGTTATCTTCTCTATCCTCTAATGATTGTAATGATTTAACCGATGCCATTTGCTAAGAATATTTTTTATTTTGGGATTCTGTCTTTGAGATATAGAAATTGCAGAGAAAAAAAATCGGTTGAACAAAAAAAATTATATTAGATGATGCAGTAATATCAGTAAACACCTGTTCAGTAGTGTACAATGGTAGTTACGTTGATAATCTTCCTTATGCTGGATAAAAGCCAATGCTTTCAGTTTTGAAGTTTTAAAATTTCAAAATAAAGTTTCAATATATTCGGGTAACTTTGATTTAAGTCCGGTGTATGGGAAATATGATGAGATGACCATTGAACTGTAAAGTACTAAATATTAATCGAATATGATAATACTCAAAAGAACTACTGCTTAATACAAAATTGATATCAGATGCTTCATTTTTTTTATAAGGTAATTGAGTTTTCAAGATGAACTTAAATCGTTAAAATATTTTTTTTTTGTTTTGGAGGAGAACGAATCCCTGTTACATATGAAGGTATTCAAAAAATGGATTGATACATTATGAAATTATAATTACAGTATATATGATTCATTGAGCAATCATCTTATGGTAATGTTTGGTATTGCTTCCGTTTTAAAAGTTCCAGCTTCTTGAAAGTGCCTGAGTCATTGATGTGCATTATTTTTTTTGGCTTTATTTATATGCAATCATTGCCTATATTACAACGCAACGGGATTGTCTATTGTTTTTACCAGTATTTCCATCAAATGATTACTATGCTCCTTATAATTTCTTCTTACAGTCTTCACAATACCATTTACCTTTTGGAATTGTTTCGAAGCCAATACATGGTAGATGAAACCACTCAAGTTCACAATCTTCACCATCACAACCAACCATTTCACCATATGCTATCTGGTTACAATAACAGTATAATGGTTCACCATAGTCGTTTGTCTTGGGCCTCTCAACTTTTGCTGGTTTACTGGTAGCTGTAGGGGTAGCGGGTGTAGTGGCCACTCTTCTTTTTCTTTTCTTATTTTCGTTTCCTGTACTACTTCCATTATTACCTGACTTCTCTATATTACCACGTTTCCTGCTGCTTGATTGGTCATTACCAATATTTGAATTTGCATGCTTTTCGCTATATACTTGTGGTGTGTTGGTTCCAGAATGGCCTTGCCCTTGTTGTGGATCTGTTTTTTTGTTTGCTGCCATGGCTTCTCTTCTAGATTCACTCTTTTGAGCCTGTGTTGATTTAGAATTAGACTTATGCTCTACCTTTTGCATCAATTCATGATGTAAATGCATTGCAGGATGATTATCAACACCCAACCTGAGACTAGATGGAATTTCCTCATTCTTTATAGCTACTTCATACGCTAATTCCATTCTAGTTGTTAGTCTTTGTAAGCTCTCTAACATAATTGATGACACATGCATCTTCTCTTCAAAAGAAGGCATTAACTCTTCCAAGAATTGATTTATTGATTTCAAAGATTCTAATTTATCACTCTGTTCTGTTTTCTCTTTATTTTCTTCTGAGAGGAAGCCATCTATCCCCTCCGTGAGTATCGGGTTAGTCAACACACATTTAGCATCAATTTCATGGAGAAGTGTCAGGTACCTTGAAGTCTCTAAGGGAAATTCTTCTAATACATCTGCTATATCATTTAATCCAGGATATAAATTAGCTGGTGAACTCATTATTCCTTTTCAATTTGTTATTATTGATCCCTTTTGTACTAAGCTCTTATAAAAATCCGTTTTCAAAATATTGATTACAATCCCACTAAAAGAAAAAAAAAAGTCTAATATAATAATTTAGAGTTTTGAGAGTGTTGCTAATACTGTTGATCACTATCTTGTTATTGAATTTATCCGTTAGTCCTCTGTAGCAAGAGAGAATCAATGTTTTTTACACTGTGAAGGATCAGATATATATGAAGTTTGAGATGCTAATGGTAACAGGAGAAAAAAGAAATTATTTATCATTATAAACGTCGGAGCATGGGTTTTGTACCTTGTGTATGTACCAGAGCAGCCTAACAAAAAACGCATCCAATTCAATATGGTTGTTTGGCCGAGCGGTCTAAGGCGCCTGATTCAAGTTTAATCACTTACTACATTACAATGTAGGAGCACTCAGGTATCGTAAGATGCAAGAGTTCGAATCTCTTAGCAACCATTATTTTTTTAATATATTTTTTAATTTCTTTAGCTTAGACAAATTTTATTATATTTTGAAATATGAAGATATTATGCCATTCAGATTCTAAGCACTGTGGTCCTTGTGCTCATGTTGTTAATAGAGATTTTTCATATGACAATGTAGTTATCTGCTTATTTTTTCTAGAAAATAGCTATATATAGTACATAGTTAGTCGCCATATTTTTCATAGAAATTGCGGGTATACTATTGTCAAAAACTATACTGTTTCCTTATCTTGTTATATTCCTCTTAATATAAGTTAAAAAGATTAATGTGTTTTGAAATAATGATACTTTTTTTTTAAAATGGATTCTTATTTTTTTTTTTAAAATGAAATATTCTATTAAACTAAATTAAAAGAAAAAATGTGAGGGAGATAAAAGATATTTTTATTATTTTTGAGAATTACATCATGAAGATTTAGTGAGTTTCTGGGATTTCGAAAACAATTTGCTTACCAGTCAACTTGTTGTAAACAGCTTGGAAAGATTCCAACTTGTAGTCGATTTGTTGAATGTCCTTAGAGTCCAACAAGACCTTTTGGATCTTGTTACCACCAACCAAGTATCTAACTCTCTTACCAACAATTTCAGTTGGGAAAACCAAGTCTTCCAAGATCTTGTCGTGGACAGCAGACAAAGTTCTGGATCTTGGTCTCTTTTGAGTTTGTCTAGACTTTCTGGATGGCTTTGGCAAGATTCTTCTTTCAGCCAAGAAGATGACGTGACGGTCTGGGAACTTCTTTTCCAATTCACGGGTCAACTTGGTTTGGACCTTGTGGTAACCAGCCAAAGATGGGACTGGAACGAAGATGGCCAAAGCCTTCTTACCGGCAGCGACATCGATCTATTAATATATTATTCTTTTCATCTTGCTTCAAATCAGAGTCCATGTTAACATACAAAACATGAGCCAGATCTCTATCCATTTTCCACTCATAACATACAGTTAATGTATGAACGAAATCAGGATTTTTAGATGGCCATTCTGATGTTTATAATGGATTTTTAATTTATGCATACAATAAGAAAAAAAAACTTTATGTTAGTAAAAAGTCATCTTTGGAAATTTAAAATTTTGTATAGAAATTTGACCCGAATTCCAAGCTAGTTTAGTTACATCATCTCATCATAATTCTGTAATTACTGTAACTACTAATCACACAAATTCTTGCAAAACACATTATTTGTTTTAATATCAACGTTTCCTTTTCGTTTATTTTTATATTATATCGGGGAGCATTTAGTCGGTTACAAATCATATTCTTTGGGTTTTCCAAAATCTTTATACGCTCTCTATTACAGCATTGCTATTTCACCACATTTTCACTTATTTGATATGTACTATTCTGCCGGGTCTTAATTCATATACCTAATTCATTCATCTTAAAATAACATACTTCTCTGACGGATCTGAATTGCAATGGTCTCAATTCAGCCTTCAACTCTGGAGAAGAGTTTTCCAAGTCAATGAAGGCTTGAGCGAATTGTAGTTCCAATTCAGTTGGAGCTTGAGACAAAATCTTGGCTTGAGCGGACATTCTCACTTTATTATCTCTATTGGTTCCTATGGCTATTATGGCCTTTTTTAAAAAAATTCGAGATATATACAAGTTATATTCAAGATATTTTCAATATAGTCAGGCTGTGGATTATTTTTTGGCAAAATTTCGCCCGCATTGAGAGCTCAGATAGGAGAATACGAGAGGTAGTGAGCCTAGAAACTGACCTAACTCCAGCTCAGCACTCGCTGTTTCTGGTTCCCTCTCACTGTGTGTCTCTGTCCTGTCTCTCTAACAAAGCTTCACCTCTCTCCAGTCTGGATCGCAAAGAGTAAAGGAAACGAGCCAGGGCGTAGGCTGCCTAGGCCAGCTTCCTTTCCGGCCAGCGGAGAAGGGGGGGCCACTGGCCAGTGAAGAAGCACAACAGCAGCTAGAAAGAACTTCTCTAGGCTAATCCAACCATGGAGGATAAATTTTTGCTCGGTGTAACCGAAAGGAAATTTCACCAAAAAAAACATAGTGCGCTCACGTGATTTTGTTAAGGAAGGAAAAAACAAAATTAATTTTTTCGTCAACAAAAAAAATAATAATCTGTGGGTGTTTGGATGTAAGGAGGTACTGAGGTTAGCAGTCACAGAAAATCATTATCCGATGAATATGTGTTTGAACTGATCGGTTTTGTAATTAACAGCTAAATGATTGTTAGTCATTATAGATATGGTGTTTTTCAAAATTTGTGAATTAATTAATATTAGTATGCAAAGTATTTATCTTTGTTAAATTATGCGTGGAACGAATATATAAATATACATAATAGATGTACTATTTTTGGGATTGTGAGTGAGCAAAGGGAAAGAGTAGAGAGGCCTGCTCTAATAATTCTCCTCCACATAAAACATTTTAGTAAGAAAAATAAAAAGACAAAAAAAAAAGGCATTAAGATTATTACATGGTTTCAAACCTTTATCTGTACCTTTAAGAAATATGAAACCACAAATGGCAAACTAACAACCAATAATGGGTATTGAATCATTAGGAAAAATGAGACACATTCCATTTGTATAGGCTCCAGACAATCTACAGGTGTATAACTTGCTGTAAAATAAATCATTGTTGTCATAGATGGTAATGCCCAGTCAATTGCAATAACAAACAGAAGCATTCTATCGGACTTCCAGTCTAACCAACCGGCCTTTACTAAACGATCACACCATAGAACTCCAAAAATCGGCATCACACACTGTCTTAAAATGACTAATGTTACAGCCGCTTTCCAAAACCCTGGGTATAGTTTACCAATCTTCAAACGTCCAAGAGTGGCTCCTAATAGCATCAGACCGAATGGCACAGCGGCAGAGCCAACGTAGCTAGTAAAATCAATCATGAAGTTTAATACAGGTTGGCCATCTGGAGCTTGTCTTATTTTGGGTGTATGTTTGGTAGTTACAAACAAAGCCTTAACCCATGGAATAAATGCAATAACTAATGATATAATTACAGACATAGATGCTGGTCTTAAACAATTTTTTAAAAAAAAGGCTAAGGCTGGCATAATAGGAATGCTTTTGATTCTGTTAGGAAGAAAATTTGCTGCATTCTTGATGTCTTTCGTAGTTACAGTAGCGTCAGAAGTTAGAATTCTTGACAAACCATTAGTTGAATCACTTCTATCTCTACCTGATCCTGAGGTGTCATTAGTTGTATAGTATGGATTCTCTTTGATGTGACCGAATTGATCCACATTCGAATATTCTCTGATCAGGTCGTCCATGTTTTCTGCTGGCATTTCTCTTAGATCAATGGAGCGAATTCTCTCTACACCATTACCGTGTCTATGTCTCAAAGAACTACTATTGGTGTCAGTTCTACTGAATACTTGAATTGAATGATTTATTGGATTTCTTTGTGACTCACCTAAAGAGTCATTTATTGACATGGAATATGTACTTGGGATCGATGCTTCATCTGATCTTGTATAGTTTGTATCCACTCTGTTCAAATTATTTTCATGCTCGACAGAAGAACTACTACCGGTTGTAATGTTATTGATTGTTGTATCAGTGCTTTGTTTTTTGTTATTGTTATTAGTTGTTTCTGATTGCCCAACACCGTCATTATCACCGTTATTAGAGTCATCCCTTGTGCTATTCTCCTGTGGCAATTTCACCTTCTCTAAGTCACTCCCTTCTTCTATACTTCCTTGGTCTGCACTCTCAATGTCATTATATCGGAAGTCTGACTCAATCAGTCTGAACCCACCGAGGTTGAATACACACAACATGAACATTGTCATAAAGATAATAACGGAGGCGACACCTTTATCACCTTCCTCTGGAGTAAAGATAAGACCGTTATCCATGGACTGAAGATATGCAATGGGCAGGTCACTAATGTTAGGAAACATACCACCGGCTAGGATACCACCTCTCCATCTTTTTGGAACTGGTAAAAGTGTCCTAACAATAAATGCCATAAATAGACCTGTGCCAAAGATCAGCACCGAGGACAAACAGATGATACCCACTTGTTTGATATCTTGGTCCTCGATATTACTAACAATTTTACTAAACGCTAGGCACGGAATCAAAACGGTCAAGACTATGTCCGATATGATCCTCGTAGCCTCTACACTTAGAATCCCATACCTCGCCAGCATAAAGCCGACACCGATAATCAAATAGATTTTGAAAATCGGTTTTACAGAGGCAAAGATAACCTGACCTAACGTTACACTCATAACGTTCACTGTAATTTCAGTTTTTCCTTTGTAAATGAACTTCCCTAGTATTTCTCTTCTTTTTTTTTTTGTTTTTTCTTTATAGCTTACAAGTAATCAATACTCTCTAAAGAAAGCTCTGTGCTTATTAGAATTATTTGCTTTTATTTGCCTTTTTGCTCAAAATAAAGATATATAGAAGAAAACCAATAAAGAATAAAAAAATGCAAATAAAAAATTAAAAGAAGCAAATAAAGAGAGAGACGATTACCTTTTTACTCCAAAAAAGAAAGTGTCAATCTAGCAATGCAATAGAAATAAAAAAAAAGAACCCGAGATTGGTAATTATATATTAAATTTTATCTGTGTGGGGTGAAAAGTACAACTTAAATAAAAAAGAGAAGAAAGAAGAAGTAAGGTCATTTACATAAGGACATAAAAAAAAAGCAAATTGATTAGAAAACGTTTTTTTACTGCTCTCTTTCTCTTGCACCCCCCCTTCCTCTCTTTCTTTCTTTTTTCATTTGGTCATTTTTTTTTTTGGTATTTCACATACGACACTTCTCTAAGAAGAAAACCCGGACCTTACATGAAGAAGAGTTCAAGAGTACTAAACACTCAAAAACAAATACATACTATTATAGATATATTCAAATCTATTCTTTTATGTTAGTTATTATCTTCTAATATAAAAACCCATAAAGAAACAAAAAAAGAAAAAAAAGAAAAGCATTTTTTCTCGAGAATGTTGGTTGCTACCGGACAACGGCAGCCTCTCCTCCTCAAGAAAAACCGTAAATCAGTATTCACGTGTATTTACCCGGACACAGCATATTGACCAAAAATATCGAAAAAATTGGGAAGCCACCTGAATGTGTGTGTCATCCCCTTACCCTTAATACGAATGCTTGACTTATTTATTTAGTGATTTGTAGATCAGACGTTGCTGAAACGTTTTTGGAAAGCTTATACAAAAAGGATACAGTGCAAGAAAAGTAGATATGTCTGAAAGACGGGAGTTCAAGTCGTTTGGGAGCACGGAACAGTCTATGTTCTCGCAAAACCACAAGTTGCCAAGTACTCAGGAGATGTATGCAGAGCCTGAGGACTTTCTCGAGATAGAGGTGCGTAACCCCAGGACACATGTGCCCAACGGTGTGAATCAGCGTGGTATGTACACTGACTACGAAATAATATGCAGAACTAACCTGCCTAATTTCCACAGGAGGGCCTCGAAAGTGCGTAGAAGGTACAGTGATTTTGAGTTTTTCAGGAAGTGCTTGCTGAAGGAGATAGCCATGCTAAATAACCCCAAAGTTGTGGTACCTCATTTGCCTGGGAAAATATACCTGAGTAACAGATTCAACGACGATGTTATTGAGGAACGTAGACAAGGTTTGAATAGATGGATGCAGGCCGTTGCCGGTCACCCATTACTGCAATCAGGGTCTAAAACATTGATAAGATTTATAGAAAACGAGAAGTTTGTTGGTTAACTTATCCCAGTAACCAGAAAATATATATTATCAATTATAGTATGAAACCTGATGATTATGACTTTGCATTACCATGAATATAAGAGGTACTTATAACGTGTTATTTTTTTTTTTTATCTGAACTTTTAGTTTTATATTTTGTTCTATTATTCTTTACATATTGTATAAATCTAACTCTTTTGAAAAATGGAATTGGGAAAATGAGTCAGTGATTCATTCTACAAAAACTTTTTTTTCTCCTTGATGATTCAAAAGAAAGGAATAAATATCAATTTTGTAATAAATAGTTGGAATAAATACAATTTGTTTTAAAATAAATAAGTCGATAACACGATGTTTATCTCAGGTCATGGTGTATTTCGGACCATCACCACCTTCAGGAACAGTCCAGGTGATTTCTTCAGTAGGAGCCTTGATATCACAAGTCTTACAATGGATACAGTTCTGTGAATTAATTTGGAATTTGACACCTATTGGTGAGCTTTGATCCTCTACAAATTCGTATACACCAGCAGGACAGAATCTTTCCTCAACACCTTTATATTTTGGATAAGTCTTTAGTGCGTACGCAGCCAAATCTTGGTTAGGAACTCTTAGATGGCACTTCTCATCTTCATCATGGTAGGTACCAGTTCTTGATACAGAGGTCATTATATCGAAAGATAATTTACCATCCGGCTTTGGGTAGTCAATTGGTTTATAGTTTCTAGCGTCACCAGTGACACTTGCATCGGATTTATGGAAAGAAAATGTCCATGGTGAATGTCCTCTTAGGATATAGGAATCCAAACTAGAGTAAACCATACCACCATAACCTCCTAGTTTTGAAGTAAAAGATGGTCTGATATTACGAACTTTATATAGTTCGTCATATATCCAGGACTTCTTAACACTGTCTTCGTAGCCCTGGAGGTCAATTACCGGTTCTGCAGATAAATCCTCTACTTCTTCAATTGGAGTTTTTTCTTTTAGTTGTTCAAAAATATTTTCTGCGGCCAACATACCTGATTTCATTGCTGTGTGGGTACCTTTGATTTTTGGAACGTTCATAAAACCTGCAGAAGCACCAACTAGAATACCACCTGGGAAATTTAGCTTTGGAATAGCCTGCAGACCACCTTCATTTAGTGCCCTGGCAGCATAGGAAATACACTTACCGCCTTCCAACACATTGGCATAGAATGGGTGGTGTTTCATCTTCTGGAACTCCTTATATGGAGAAACATATGGGTTGCTATAGTCTAGACCGACTACAAGACCGACAGCAACTAAACCATCGCCGAAGTGGTACATGAAACCACCACCGTAAACATCGTTACGTAGTGGGTAACCCATAGTGTGGCTGACGAAGCCCTTCTGAAAGTTTTCGGGTTTGACTTCCCATACCTCTTTGATACCTAGACCATAAGTTTGGTTTTGTCTACCTTCGCGAAGGTTGTATTTATCAATAATTTCTTTCGTTAAAGAGCCACGACAACCTTCAGCAAAGACGGTTTGTCTAGCATGGAATTCCATACCTCTCTCAAAGGTGTCCTTCGGTTTACCTTTCTTAGATATACCTAGATCCTTGGAAGCAACACCAATTACGTTCTCGCCGGTACTATCGTATATAACGTCTGAGACCGCGATACCTGGGTAAACTTCGACACCAACTTCCTCGGCCTTTTCAGCAAGATGTTGTACAACTCTGTTTAAGGAAACGACATAGTTACCTTCATTTACCATGGCTGGAGGTTCAGGTACTGGCACAGCGATTTTCCCATTCAAAAGATACTTCAATTGCCCCTGAGTCACTTTAGTGGCGATATCCTTAGGTAACGGTATACCAGAGCCATCTTCCTCATAGAATTCACTCTCAGGGAATAACTCTCTCCATACTTTTGGCTCCAGGATAGCACCAGAGACTATGTGTAAACCCATATCACTTGCCTTTTCCAACACAACAACTCTCAATGACCCAGACCCGGATTCATTATCCAGCTGCTTCAATTTGATCGCAGTAGCCAGCCCTGCAGGGCCACCACCAACAATACAAACATCCACATTATCCACAGCTCTTTCCTCCGTCAATATAGCTTGCTCTTCCTTTGGCAAATTCTTGAAAGAGGTCTCTTCTGAAGCATATTTGTGCACATTGGAAGTAGTCAGAGCTCTTCTGCCAACTCTCAATGCCTGAAAGGGAATTGAAAGAACACGGCTCTGAGCTCTATACCCACTCAGAACAGGTCTCCTTAGAATCACTCTCCTTAACATCGTCAAAAATTCTTATTGCTGTCTTTTTCCAATTACAATTAAGGGAAAACAAGCAAACAATGAATATTCTTCTGCTACAAAATAGGAAATTTATACTCCCATTGTGTCCTTTCCAAGAAGTTTAAATAAATTATCAAAAATATCTACAAATATCACTAAATAATAACAAACATGATGATCAGCAATTTCATTATGAGTCTCTTCCTTCCTTATCTTACTACGGCACTTTCTATGCTAACCATCTCAATTTTTTTGTTTTTTGAGATGACCCTCTCTTAGAAAGTTCCGCACAAGGTAGGTAGGTCATCCTTTTCTTTGTCAAAGGGGCCCCCTCAGAGGGCCTGTTCCGCTTGCGGGGGCCCTGAGTATTGAATTTACACGTGACATGAAATAAATATTTAAATTATGAAATTAAAAATGGTATAGTTTCGAATACAATAGAGATAATAGGTTTAGGATTTTTTGGATGGGAGACTACTTGTGTTGAGTCTTGTCTTGAGTATTTTACTTTTTTTTGTTCTATTGTTGGATGACAACAGGAAACTACACTTCATTAAACAATAAATAAGGAATAAATGATAAACGAAAGTTATTAGATGATGATTGGGGAGATAACAAGGATAATAAGATCAAATAATACATCAAAGAAAAGAAGAAAAAGAGAAAAGAGATAGTGAAAAAAATTAAAAAAAATTAAAACAAAAAAAAACGATTTAACAGAAAAAACTTAAATGGAAAAAAAAAAAATTAACTATAACTGGGGGGGTCTTCAACTCATTATATTTTCCAAGTCTTCTAGTGATAAAGACTCAGGTGGATCAATATCGCTAGTTAAGAAACCTTCTCTAACGATCTTAAACCACATGGCATTTGCAGGATGTTCATTACTATAAGGATTTGTAGAGTATAAGGATTTGGCTTCATCGACGGATGAAGGTGTGGTGATGTTCGAGTCATTTGACGATGACTCGCTGGATGTTGATGGTGATTTGTTACCGACAATAGAAGCAGATCTGGAGAACGGTGGGGTTCTTGTAGAAGTCACTTCAATTGGCAACTGGGTTGTAATAACCTTTTGAATAGCGGCTAATGCGCTTGCAGAAGTTTGTGAAGAGGACTTGAACGATCCCTTAGATGATGAGGATCTGGATAATCTTGGAGCTGCTGCAGCTGCTGTGATGTAGTTGCCACTACCACTACCTGTATTGGTAGATGGTGCAGTAGAAGAAGAACTACTGTTTTGACCAATATTCCTGATAGCAGGGGCAGCTGTTAGACTAGTTGATGATCCAGAGGTGGTCAGTCCATTAGAGTTGTTGTCATTGTTGCTGTTAGTCTCATTGGAGTTCTTCACCTTTTGCTTTTTATTGCCATTACCTTTAGAAGTAGCTTTATCGGAAGATATCTGGGAACCACCTTTATTAGTTGGAATATTTGATGTTTTCCCATTTTCGTCTTTCGACAAAGGCCTTTTCCTTTCGTTGAGCTTCGATGGGGTCGAAGTTGGGCTCAAGCTCTCTTGGTCTTCCACAGCTGGGCTCAGGTTCACTGAGACTGGAGAAGTAGAGTAAGGGATGTTAAAATCCGGACTAAATGTAAAGCCGGAGGAAACACCCGCGGAGAATTGCATTGCAGCTGGGTTAGCAGAAGTGGCAATTCCTGGTGGTAAGCCACCACCATTGATACTAGCGTTATCGCTACTAGAGCTGATGTCGGTTAGTGGAGAGTCCGCACTCAAATCTATGGATCCAGCCTTTTTTTTGCCTGCGGTTTGCTCCGACAGCTCCTGTTGCTTTCTCAATTGTTCTGAGGCAGCTTGGGCATGTTTCTTATAGTCTGCTGCTAAAATACCTCTGTAAATATAAAGCATTCTTCTTGGTGAGGAATTAGACCACTCCCTCGACAAAGCGTAGGTCATTGTCTTCTCACCTTTCTCAATTTTCTTGACGTATGCATTCAACTTAGCAGAGATCAAGTTAGACAACTTGGTAGAGAGGTTAGACATATCAGGATGTCTTACTAAAAGGTGATCACAGATTTGTTTAACGGTCATCCCTTGTTGGTCTGCGTCTAATTCCCACAAGATTAGGAAAACAGCGTGTAAAACATCGTCGTCTAGTGGTTCTGTTCTCTCTGTTGGCTTTGGTCTCTCACCAGTAACGGGTATCATCTTGGACAACTCAATCATGATATTGTTTGGGCCTGCACTAGATGAGGAAGAACCTTCCTTTGTGGATGTAGACGTATCCTTTTTTACACCACTGCTCTCCTTTTTTTGTTTTTTATTTGTATTAGGTGTGTTGTTATTCATGCTCATGTTACTACCACTGATGGAATCAATATTATCTGAGATAGGAGACAACAAAGCATTCTCCATACCCATTGTCATGTTCATACTCAAATCAGCATTACCCATCATCGGACTAAACCCTAAAGAGCTGGGTTGGAACACAGGAGATGTAGTATTATGCAGTAAATCGGCCTCTAAATGAGGGATAGCCAATGGTCTTGAATTAGCCAGAGCCATTTTTATTTCTTCCTGTTATATTTTTATAATTTTCAATTTCTTTAATATCTTTCTTTAAAAAATTTTGGAAAGTTAACTAAAACCTCCAAAAAATAATATTCTGTTTTCTTTTTAAAGGGAAAATAAATTAAAAAAAAAAGGGTATATTATTCTTTTTTGTTCCTCTTTTGGAATTTTTTTTTTTCGAATCCAAAATAAGATAATCTAAGGGAACTTTTAATAACTCCTTTTTTTATTGCTATTTATTTATTTCTCCTTTCAAATTAAGAAAAAGAAAGTAAAACTCCGTAATCTTGGGGAAGAGGATTATTAAATAAGTTTAAAAAAAAAAAAAGAAAGCTCCTTTTTTTTAATTAATCAAACTTCTCCACTAAGAAAAATTAAGTGATCGCTCAAAAGAAATTAAAAAGCAAATTTACAATTTTTTATTTTTTAATTTGAAGAAAAAAAAAAAAAAAAATTGTTAATTTAGCAAGATCACTAAGGAGACTCAGATGATTACAACAAAGATTGAAAAAAAAAAAAAATTTAAAATAAATAAAGATAAAAATTAAAAATTAAAAATTAAAATTGCAATAAAAAAAAAAACTGAAAAAAAAAAATTAATTTCAAGTTTTTTTGTCAAGATTTTTTCAAGATTTTTTCACATGGTAAGCTCATTTTTATAAGTTGCATCAAAACAGGGCTACAAAGAAATTTCATAAAAAAAATTGCGTCATATTCTTTCTTAGAAACACACGTATCCTTAAAAGCTACTTGACACGTCTTATTTATTTTTAGCTCTCTCTTTCTAAAGACAGGACGCACAAAAACAGCGCAAGAGAGTCATCGTTATGATCTGCTTGCTTTCTCTCTTTTCTCTGTTGATTTACACCTTAATAAAGAAGGTTCCTGCTCCCCGCCCCTATTTGTTTCATACTTCCTAATACGGACAATTTTCACTTTTTTTTGGTTCTACTCTATATATGAAAAAATAACTATTACGTAGTAATGAAAATCAACAAGTTGAAAAAAAAAATTCAATGAAATGAAAAAAAAGTTTTTCTTTTCAATATTGGTGTACAGGTGTTTCCTCCAGCAGTCACAAATACATCCCTTCGAATCCTGTCTCGTGCATCAGGTTATATATTATTGTATACGATATAATACGTGATCGATAATAAGTTACGAATGATGGGGAGGAAATGTAATTTTTTTTTTTTTAATTTTTTTTTTTTTGTGAGGAGGCGCAACACCAAAAAAAAAGGAAGTTTTGAATATCAAATCAGACTAATATTTAAATAGACATTAAACTGCGTTTTTTAAAGGGAACTCCAAAAGAAAGATAAAAGAATATTATATTAATAATAATAAAAACAAACAAATAAGAAAATTAAAAAAAAAATGTCATCTTCAGTTCCATATGATCCATATGTTACTCCTGAACAGGAGGATCCACAATCACAATCTAAGGCCGCTGCTTTGAAGGCGGAGATCGATGATACAGTTGGTATTATGCGAGATAACATCAACAAGGTTGCTGAAAGAGGTGAGAGACTTACTTCAATTGAAGATAAAGCCGATAACCTCGCGATCTCAGCTCAAGGGTTCAAGAGAGGTGCTAATAGGGTGAGGAAACAGATGTGGTATAAAGACCTTAAGATGAAGTTCTGTCTATTTATAGTGATTATTTGTCTGCTGGTAGCTATTGTGGTGCCTATTGCTGTTCATTTCAGTTGAGGGTATACAAAAAAATGCAAGAATATTCTTTAAAAGAAAAGAAAAAAAAAAAGGGAAAAATAAATAATAATGATTTTAATAATATGATAATAATCTAAATGAATTGTGATAACACAGTAGGATCTTTTGATGAACTGTGATTTTTCTTGCTTTATACATCTATTCTCATCGTGTGGCTAAAAGGCGCAAGAGCCCTTTTTTTTTATTCAGAATTCCTTTTGTTATGTCATTAGTATTTTTTTAATCGCCCATAAATAAATCTGTCACAACTGTATATTAGTACTAATATTAATTATAATCACTTTCAATAAATTGTTTTCGATTAAAGAAAAAAAAAAAGTAAAATATAGTAATATAGCTGAAATAGCTTAGACATATGTATGTATAATATTAAACATTTAAAAGAAAAAATAAATGAAACTGAACTATAGAGGAATGTTTATATGTTGTTGTTGTTGTTATTGTTGTTGTTTCACTGTGATAATGTGAAAACTTCCTTTGTTAATGTCATTTCTGCTGGAACTTCGATTTGGGATGGTGTGAAGGAGAATTGTGGCTCGATAGCGCACTTAACATGCTCTTCCTCAAGTCTTAACATTAATGTTCCATTGAAATTTGGATTTTTCTTCAATTCTTGAGACCAGTGAGAGATGTTTTTGATAACAATGTATGGAATAGGCTGCTCATCAGACAAATTAACCTTATATTTGGATAATACCGCATGAATTTGTATTAGATTCAATGAGAAACAATACTCACAAACAACTCTTAATTCATCAACAGAGTCGATTTTAATCTGTATCAGTTTACTCATTTGACTCATCTCTCTAGTATTATTTCTACAGTTAGACAAGTTCAACTCTTCACAATATTCTAAAAGAGTATGAACATTCCCTTCCAAAGTAACACCATGGTCAAAAGTCACACTAGGCAATTTGATCAATAAGTGATTGACAACGTTAAAGTTTATATACAAAATCAAATTCTCAATGATCTTTCCAAAAATAATCTTCTCGGTTAGGTTGTCAGACATTTTACTCTGGATATATTTGATCTTTTGTTGTAAAATCTTGAAACTTAGCACGTTGGAAATGTCGGAAACGGAGAAATCATTGTAAATCTTGTCGTTTTCGCGGAACATATCATTTAAGATGTTCAAAATCCAAGATTTGAACATCTTCAATATACCACAATGATATTCCTGTACTAATTTGTTTAAAACTTTTTGATCACAAGAGCCTAAATCAATCTTCAAGTTTTCGATATAAGATAAAGAATTGAAGAGGACGGTGAACCAAAATAGACCATTTGAAATGGAGTTATCAAAAGATGATTCATCAATAATAATAGCATGGAGATTTTCAAGTAAAAGTGAAATAAATTGCTTAATTGAAAGGAATTGCCTGAAAACAATCATTTCATAGATAACATATGAAATTATACCACTTGTGTTTTCAGAAGAGTCCATATTGGTTTTCAAGATCTCTTTAACAAGTAAATTGTAATTCTGGAATAGTTGGAGGAGATTGTAATCATTTGGATTTGACCTAGAGTTAATTTCTGTATTATTTTTGAATAGAGACGATTGCTCAATGCCTAAGCCAACATTTATGGAGTTATTTGTTGGGATTATTTGGTCAGAAGCAAGCAAGTTTTCAAAAGTTTTGATCTCTAGCTCGATCTCTTGCATTTTCTTCAGAGTTGGATTTTGTAGGATCTGAGAATCTCTAGCCTTAGAAAGTGACTTTCTGTGTTGGTCAAGCTTGGAACTAATTGATTTGCTCTTGTCCTTCATGGAAGAAACCTTACTGGAGATACTTGAGTTTTCTTTTTTGTTTTCAAGTTCTTCGCTAAAGTTTGTAAATTTCAATGTATTTGCCTTGCTCTCTTTCAATTTGTTATGAACATTTTCAACAAATGTGTTAATCTTTTCCACGGTTACACCATTGACACCTTGTTGATCTTGTGCAGCTCTCAAGAAAGCAACCTGTCTTACTGCTAATCTTCTTCTTACTAATGATTGGATGGTAACAGAATGTTGTTTGTAAGCCCTAAAGTTGGATCTCGGTTTGTATGATCTAACGTACTTCTGGATCACGATAGAAGATCTAATTCTTTTTAAGGATTCGACATATATCTTGGCCAAAGCCGCTCTGAAAAAGGATTGGATAGAAATGATATCTTTAATGTCGTTCGAAGTCTTTATTCTGATAGCTTGAGCTCTTGTCAACGCTTGAACTAACAATGCAAGACGGGTTTTGAGTTTTAATTCGACATCTAACCTAACAATTCTACCACGAGACTGACTTTGAATCATCTTAATGGCATTCATTATCTTTATATAGTTTTTTCTGTCTTGATATGCCCTAATGCGCTTTTGGATTTGAATTGCAATCTTTGTCATTCTACGTAAACGTAGAGACTCCAAATGAGCCAACACACCAGCTTTGAAGAACATTTTAGTCAAACCGATCTGACATTTTTCATCAGATAGTTGCAATTCCTTCAAAATTTCCACACATAATGAGACATAGGTTTCTCTAGATACAGATTCAGGAACAGTTACTTGCGACCATTCCTCATATGGAACGAGCATATAATATCTGTCAATAAATTCTTGGAATGACCATCTGGAAGGAAAGCCGGCACAAGATATTTTAATGGTTTCAAGTATACCGCATGCTCTTAGCTGTGAAAGTACCATTAAATTGTCAAATTCCCAAGCTTTCTTGTTAGAGTTTGGCTTAACACAGCGAATGTAGTGCACATTGGTACTACTAATAATTTCCATCAACTCACTGAGGGATTTTTTGAACATTGAACCAAGAGTAGGCTTTTTATTAATTGTTCTTACTGTAGGTTTATTTTGAGCTTCGAGTAGCTTTTTACTCTCAGCTTCAGCCTCTGAATCTTCGGTAAACTTTAGAATAGATTGAAAAGTTGTGTTGTCGGATTTTTTCAATAAGTTTAATAGAGATTCAGAAACAGTATCCCTATTCTTATCAATAAATCCTTCTACATGGTACTCAACATCATCCGCGTAATGACTAACAATAAATTTAGTTTGCCCAAACTTTGGTTTCATAAAAACTTGGTTGGTGGGTGGTTTATCCAGAGTTTGATATAGCTTTTCAGTCCATGATTGATCAGAACCAGCAGGTAGTCTACTTTCCTCATCTAATAGTGATAGTATACCCAGCTTATTTTCAATTAAGTCAATACAGGGTTGGTTATCATTAAACTCAATGAAAGACCATTCAATTTGTTCACGGATATATTCCTCTTGTTCTAATTTGAAAACATGCTGGTTAAACTCTTGCTGCAATTTTTCATTCGCATAATTGATACAGAATTGTTCGAAAGAGTTTTTCTCGAAATGCTCAAAACCATAAATATCCAAAACACCAATAAATGATTTGACTTTATCGGCAACCTCAACGTTATGCAAAGTTCTATTTATATGACCAACTAACCAATCAAACAAGATTGAATAAACAAACTTTGTAACAGAATCTCTTACATTTAATGCTTGATGATGTTTTAGGTTAGTAACAATTTTTTCGGACCTCGTATTGATCTCCTTCTTAGTTAGCCATTTAGAAAACTCGTAGGAATCAATACCTAGAAGATCACATGCAATTTTTAAATTTGGTTCTTCCTGTGAGACAGATGCTGTTGTACTAGTAGTCTTAATCTCTATGTTACCAATATGCAACAAGGCAGCCAGAACCTTGAATATTTGCAATTGCAGCGATTCATCGATACCAATCATGCTTAATGCATTGGTGGTCTCCTTAAATTCCTTAGCGTCGTCAATACCAGCAATAATTGGATCGCTACCTTGATTAAGATAGTAAAATGAGGAAGCATCTGAAAGAGAATATTCCTCCTTCACTGATTCGGGAAGACCGGCTAACAGTTGGTAGAAAATATGATAATTTCTCTCTGATGCTTGTTGGAAAACCAATCTGGATTTTTCTAATAGATATGTCCTAATTTGAGCCCCGATAATTGACTTATTAATATCAAACATGATTTGAAGATATTTACCAAATCTAGATGAGTTATCATTTCTTACCGTTTTAGCATTACCAAAGGCTTCCATAATGGGATTAGTAGCTAATATCCTCTCTTCGATTTCTGACATCTCAGACACAATGGCATTATCATTTTCATCAAGAGAAGCAAAATATCTCATAATATACTTTGCGGAAACGGTTTTACCTGCACCAGATTCACCACTGACCACAATTGTTTGATTATTTTCTTGCATAGTCATTAATTTATAAGCATCGTGAGCAATAGCAAATAGATGAGGTTCCAACTCCTCCTTCGACATGCTTTTAGAGTATTTCTGAATCATCTCATTATTATATAGTTCCGGTAAGTCGGCAAATGGGTTTGTTGCAACCAATACAATACCTGAATAGGTATAGATATTCTTCTCAGAGTATCGAAGTTTGATTGCATGTAAAACTGCTGGTTCGTTCAAGTATGATAATGTTGTCAAATCATCTGTGGATTCCATTGAAGGTGGGTTTCGTAGTACCGGTAGGTTATTCTTAGCAGTATTATCCAGCATTAAGTTGTCATTATATTCCAAGGTATCAGTGTCAATGTCTATAACTGTGCCATCCTCAAGAGCAAATTCCAAATAGTATTTTCCATCGCGAGACTCATTCTTAGTGACTTCACATGGTATCCATCCAGCTTCCTCGCTGGGATACCAGCATCTAGTACCAACCTCAAAAGCCATTATAAAATATTGTTATGATTTGTCAGGTTTTTAAGTTTTTATGGGGGGTATCTAATGGTTGAGTCTATTCTTGTTGGTTTTTTCTATTTTAGAACTTGATTATATATATGGATCAAAACGGATCAGAAGATACAATAAAAAAATTTTTCCTAGCTTTTAATGCAGTTTATGGTCCTTCTTCCTTCAATTCTAAAAGGAGATGATATAGAATGTGGGTGGTAAAGTATTGTCTCTCTTTTTATTGAGCATTCGATCTCCTTGAAAGACGCACAGAGTGAAAGGTGCCTAAGATCGATGAGTAAAGAAATTTCCGTTGTGATCGTTGTTTTTCACTGTTCGTTCTCGCTCTTTTTTTTTTGTTGTCCTTTTCCCACAAGCTGTTGTTGTTTTTTCTCTCTTTGTTTACATTTTCGACAAAATCAAACGAGCACAGAGAAATGACGGAGAGGACCGCAATTAGAGAGGAATTTTTTTGATCAGAACATTAAAAAAAAACGCGATGCCGCGGGGACAAAGAAATAATTGTACAAACTCAATGTATTAATTTTTAAAATAGTGCAAATAAGAAACGCCATTAATATTTGAGGTACTCCTATAGGGATACAATGATTCAAGAAGGGAAATCTCACTAATTTCAATGCAAACGATCTATTAGGGAGTAAATTATTCCGGTAGTGATAAACAAAGTTAGCATGATCCCTTTGTACCGAATAGGTAACCACTCTAAACTTAGAAAGTCGTTTTGTTATTGTTTTTTTTTAGTTTGGTATTCATATGACTAAGAGAGTTAGCGTTTTGAAATAAGAAAAGATCGTGGATGTGTGAGTCGGGGGGTGGGGGGTGGGGGGGGTACAATGATATAACTCACCAACCCCACCTTTTTAGGAATGCCAACACTTTTCATGCATATTATTTACATATTTACTTCTCCTTATCCCTTACCTTCCCCCCGTATTTTACTTTGTGTAATCGTAAAAGAATATTATAGTGCATAAATTCTTAATTTCCTTTTGTTTATTGCCTTCTCCCTAGTATTTTTTGTTTGTAGCAAAATTTTTTTGGATCACAGGACCTCAACAAGGTCTAGACTTTATTTAGTCAATCCTTTCAGTAACACATTGTTTTTCTAATATATTCCTGTGAAGTCGGTAAAAATATAATTAAAATCCAAACAAAAATACAGTCACTCTCAGATTAAGAAAGAATAAATAAAATAGCCGCCACCATTTGTGTTTAATAAGGTTGTTGAAAGAGATGGAAACCTTTTAACCGCCGAGATGCACCAAAAAAAAAAAAAAATGAAGGCTACTCAAACAGATACAAAATCGTAGCTCATTATTTCCTAACACGTGTTACCTTCGTTTATGGTGTTATTTAGTAATTATTACCCGAACACACAATTAAATAGTTTACAAAAAAATAAATTGCGATTTCTGTGGATCGAACACAGGACCTCCAGATAACAAGTGACCGAAGTTACTAATTCTTCAGTCTGGCGCTCTCCCAACTGAGCTAAAACCGCATATTAAACTTGTTGGAGTTGATTGAGGAGCTGATGACCATACAAGTAGTTATTTTTTAATTTGATTTTATCAGTTATACGATGGTTTCTTAGAAACGTTCGGAGATTGTGAGAGAGAGGGTCAGGAAAAAATTACACATAAAAAATAAAGCTAACATAATTTCATCAGGTAAGAAAGGAGATGGGGCTTTTTAATATTGATCACTTTTACTACTTTATTTTAATTTCAAAAAGACTTTGACCGTTCATACAACTATAAATTTATCTCTGGAATCTGTGAAGAAGAACAACAACCATAACAACAACAATTTACAGGTAAGAATATTGAAGTATAAGCGATAAGGATTATATGAAGGATCACTTTTATAGAAGGTAAGAAAACGGCATTGATAAAGTGATATTTTCTATTATTCAACGGGAAATCAGGAAACAGTAAATAAAGGGGTATTAATATGGATATCCTTATAAAGCGGATGGAGGATCCGAATATGGCTCCTCCCAATCTTCATGATAGGATCCATAAAGGCCGGACTGAAGAAGCAGAGGAGAAACAGGGAAGTTTTGAGAGGAAGTTAGGTGAGATTAGAAGGGCAAAGACGTTAGGGGGTAGTCTCCCGAGAAGTACTAATTTGAGTTCATGGGAGCATGCCCAAGAGATGGATCAGAAGAAGTGGTCTAGTGGTGCTGGGGACGACTTGGATAAACTTAATGTACATAGACCTAGAAGAGGTACGCTTATATTAGAGACTGAGGATGACGATGACGACGATGTCAGCATGCGAACACAGTCTACAGCTGATATGCAGGAATCGGATAAGAAAATTGATTACAGTAAAGTGAATACTGGGGCAAAGAGACTTGATACGAAGTTGGATACCAAGAAAATATTTGAACCATACGTCAGAAGAAGTCTCTCTGATCCGAAAAAGAGTTGGGATGGTAAACTAGTAAGCTCTGAGAAAATTGATCCTACCATGGGGCTTGATTGGAAACCAGATTTACCGTCAATTGCCGTGAATAGCAAACCTGTACTGGCCAGACAAATAACAGCAAGTAATTTGGCTGCATTAACTGATGGTAAAACAAAGTTCCCCGAAAGGAGACTATCAAAGAGGCCAGCTATTCCCGATTACACATCAGTAACGACAGGGGCATTTAGTGACTGTATGTTTAATAATGATTTTGATAAGAACAATAGTAACTCTATGAAACCCAGTAAGAGCAACCGTAACGAGCTTTCTAAAGAAAAAACTGATAATGGAGAGAAACGAGAGAGGAGACCTTCAAAAGCTGTGTACGAGAATTCAGCACCTCCAACACCAATTATTGAGAAGAAACCACCAGCAGCTCCATTGGAAGAAAACTCGCCCTCAAAACCCCAACTTACTTCACAACCTTCACAATATCATACTACAACACATAAAAAGCACAGGCATCAAAAGAATCCGTCACAAACATTTGGCTCAAATGATCAAAAGAGATTAGTTAACCAGTTCCTACAATCTATTGAGAAACCCTTAAATGGCTCGACAATAAATGCGGCCAATAACTCGGCATTTGTGTCCAGTCTTTCTGTGGGAAAGTATGGGGGTGTCTTCAATATACCACAGAGGGAAGAAGTACCAGAATTTGTGGATTATTCCTCGAGTCTTTCCTTGCAAAGTTTGCTATACCATGACCTAGCCGATGGAAATGGTCAAAAGAAGAAAAATCTCAGACTTCTTTCAGCAGCAAGTCTAAAACCTGGATCCATGACATCTTTATCGTATTCCTCAGGTTCATTATATTCATCTACAGAAGCTTCAACGAATGTCATTAATTCATACTCAGCGGGGTCGACAAATGAAAGTTCGCAAATAGGACTTCCCGGAACAAGTCAAAGAGGTAGCAAGTTGAGGACTGGGAATTCACAAGCAGGTATGACGGAAAGCAACATGCAATTGAATACAAATGAATCGGACTATTATCAGCAACATATTACTGCACAGTTAGCAAAATTAGAATACCAAATAAAGCATGATTTAAAGTCGATTATTCTAAAGGATGAAGTGGAGTTACAAAATAGTCTGACGACATTTGATGCCTTAACAGACGATCTTCAAAACTTGAAATCTCAAGTTGTAAATCTTAAAAATACTGTGGAAAATGAGTACTTAATTGTTCTTAAAGCTGATTTTGACGAAAAGAATCCAGATTCATTTCAGTCACAATTAAGACAGACCGTTGATGAGAATGTAAGACAGTTGGAACAGTTGGAACAGAGGATGTCAAAATGTCAAAATCAACTATTGGAACAAAAGGAAACAATGAGGAAAATGGAAAGTTTGCTATATCTAGAAAATTCCTTGATGATGTCTAATCAAAATACTAGGCTGGCCTACAAGTATAGATATGTGGTTTATGACATTTTAACATTATCAATAATTGGCATTGTTGTTTTCTACATAAAAAAGTGGTACAGCAATTCCATCTAAATTAATAGAATATATAAAAAAATAAAGACCCTGAAAAGACGATAACTGTTGGAAATAATTAGATTTTAGTCTTGGATTAGGTATATAATTATTGCATATAATCTAGGTGATATAAAAAATTACCCCTAGTGAATTATTTTAACTTAAAATTCTAGTTTGCTATTGTAAGAAATTTTATATTTTGGACAGATTATCAAGTTTCTTCCCTCGCTCTATGATCAAAAAGTGTTAATTGGGAATTCTCATTAATCAAGTCAAAACAAAAAAATAGGGCTCACATAACGTACTAAATAAGTAATTACCACTACACAACATTAACATTTATAAATTTGAAGCAGACCAATGGTTCAGAATCTTACATTTATTAGGATTTCTAAAGAATGTGTTCTGCCCGTTAGGGTCCACATTAACAGGAAACAGATATTGTCCACTTCAAACAATGATACTACAGTTCAAGCTCCCTTGTTATCAAATAATACCATAGTTTGTCTCAAATCACCGTTGACAAAATTATATTTATCGAATATAGATCTTAAAAATTTGACGGAAGACATTAAGGAGGATCTACTAATCATATTATATGATCTAACATCGCCAATCATGAAGGAACAAGTTCTAAATAAGTTAAGAGTAGGGCACAGTATTGAATTCAAAACAGATGTGGTAGATAAAGTCAATGATAGTTTACATTCAGACTTGTCAATTAGCTCTTTAACATCTATCAAGAGAGTGGGACGATTCAGATATAAAGTAACATTTCGCAAGAACTGGGACGCTGATATCTACATTTCAAATATTAAGAAACTGGAAGCCATAAGGACATATTTAATATTCAAGGATCAATATCCGCAGTGGACAGAATACCCTTGTATTGAGAAGCGAAAATCATTAATGTTGATGGAGCAATCGGTGAACGCAACCAAAAATGATCCCCCCATACTTCAAGAGGAAGATGACAATACCATTGGAAATGAAATAGCTGAACAAGAAGAGCCACCGAACAAAAAGCCTTCAATTACCTTTAGATATAAATCCATGCTCTCTCTTATTCAATGTATAGATTTATATGTTCTGAAAAGGCCGAAGAGAAAGCGAACCAATTAAATTATTACATGATGTCCATTTCTTTGAATATATTCATGTATGCATTTAATATATTACGTTTATTATACAATTAAATATTGATGGAATTACAAATATCTTCTACTCATCCAAATAAACTATCTACCAATGAACCCGTATCTTCCCCATTATCATCAGCAAATGGATTAGTTTCCGGAACCGAGACGGAACCCACTTCATTGGAATCATTAAATGGGTTTACAGAAGCATCCTGTAATTCACCATACTGTCCTCTTTTTTGAGTTGTATCATACATCCTAACAATCTTTTCTTGACCCTCTTCAGCTTGTGAAAAGGCAAAACCTCTTTGCTTCTTCATTCTTTGGACCTGTCTCACTTTTCTGATAGCATTTTGGAAATGTTGAACATGAGGTCTATAATCACTTATATTATACTTTTGCATTTCTTGGACCAAATGATAGCTCTCAGGTATATACATTCTCTTATAGTATTTCCAAACGAAATCTCTGATCAAAGCAAATGTAGGCAAAACAATTAAAGTTAGCCAAAACGTGGCAGAACCATATGTATGGTCAACTACACCAAAGTACTCTCTCGAAATTTTGGCGTATGGAAAGACTGATGCATAAATTGGGAAGAAGATCAACCAGAAAAACAGAGAGCCAGGAATTGCAAATAAGGTAAATTTTGTCCATTGATTCGTAACAAGAGCGGCCTTACCAAGAACAATAATTATACTAGTCGTGTAAATCGAAACACCCCAAGACCAATGATCGGTTGTTTCACCATGTCTTCTAATGGCAAAACCAAATCGGTAGAATAAAATTGTACCAATAAACACGACTGCAGAGTGGTAAAACCCGTTAACAATCCACCCCCAGAAAATACTAACAGAGAAAAATTGACTTTTCTGTCCTAGCTTATATAGTTGGGGGTATCTTTCCAGTAATCTACTGTTGACAAATTGATCAAATACACCAATAACAAATGGGGGTAACACGGTAAAAAAGACATTATACAAACTCATTGTCCAAGATTCCATAATAGACTGACCAGAGAATGCATTGGCAAAAACATACCAAAATTGTGTCATGAACAAAACCGTATTTTTGTAGAAGGAGTACAAGATTGCAACGGAGATTCTTTGATATGACCAAGCACCATGAACAAGAAGCAGTTTTTTCAAAAATCTAAATTGTCCAACTGAAATATCTGCTGAACGAGCTGCTTGCATACCTTCCATACCACTGATACCAACACCAACGTGTGCTGCTTGAATCATACTAACGTCATTTGCACCATCACCAATGGCTAGCAACAAAGACGTGGTTTTTCTCTTGACCATTTTTACAACCAATGCCTTTTGAAGAGGTGATACACGACAGCAAATAACGGCCTTACAGAGCTTACCAATAGCTAGGAAATAATCCTCTAAATCTGGCTCAAGAGCAAAACTCAAAGATCTACCATCAATAACCAAAGCCAGTGTATTCATATCGTGTTCAGAAAGTTTGTTTTCATACAAAGCGGCGAGTTTTTCTTCCATATTCTTTCTTGTTGCTTCCTTTGAATCCTCACTAATGATTAGTAAATTCATATCTTCACTCAACAATCTACAACTCATACCAATATTTATAGCTGTTTCTTGCTTATCACCAGTTAAAACCCATATCTTTATTCCTGCTTCCTGTAGAGTTCTGATAGTATCCGGAACACCTTCCTGAAGCTTATCTTCAATAGCAGTGGCACCCATTAAAAAGAGGTCTTTTTCGATTTCTTCTGCAACTTGATCAAGTTTCTCAGCTCTGTTATCTAAGGTTGTAGCAGCTTCATCATATTTCTTTTTCCAGGTTTGGTATTCCTCTTCTGGAATATCTCTATAAGCCAAACATAAAGTTCTTAACCCCTCAGATGCATAATCTTCCAGATGCCTGGTGGTTGCATCAACATAAAAATTCCCTTCTTCTGAAAGTCGTTCAAGTATGACAGTATCCGCACCTTTACAGAATAACTTTATAGAGTTATCAGGAAGCCTGAAAATCGCACTCATTCTTTTCCTTGAAGAGTTAAACTCACATATTTCTAATAATTGATACTCACGCTCCTCTTCCTCATTTAATAAAATTGTAACCGAGTTTGGTTTTCTGATCAAAAACTTGTATCCTAACTGTGCTCCCCCATCAACAAGAGCACCTTCATCAGGGGAGGCCGCTTGATATTTGATGGAACCATCTGCTTGGAATTCAGGAATGACTGTATGGCATGTCGCTAAAAGGGTCAAAAATTCATCAATGATTTTAGATTCACTATTTCCTTCATTCAAAGCCTTTTTCATATCATCGAAACTTCTATAACCAATTTCTATACCATCCTCAAATGTGGCAACCTTATCTTCAGGGATTTGTTCAGCATAACATCTACCAGCAATTGAACAGGATTTAAACTCCATAATATTCCTAGTTAATGTTCCTGTCTTATCACTGAAAATATATTCAATTTGACCTAGTTCCTCAACTAATGACGACGTTTTAACTACAGTAGGTGTGTCTGTGTCTTCATGGTACAAATCTAAATCAGAACCAATCATAAATGCTTGATAATATTTAATTAATTCAACTGTAACGAAAAGAGAAATAGGCACTAAGTTTGAAAATAAAATCCAGAACGTCAAAAAATCCTTAAAAAACAAACCTGCTTTATTTGTACCTTCAAGATAAAGATAAGATAAATGCTTAGCATCAGCTGTTGTCATAATCACATTACCAATGGATGAAATTAAAATTAAAACAATCAATACGGTAAATAAGGCAATGATTTGCATATTAATAACTCTCTCAACAGCAGTTCTCTTGATCGGAGTTGCAGTGGCATTACGCATTAACTTTGTTTCGTGACCAGTAAATATAACAACACCAAATATCCAGCCAGTATTTCTTAAAGTAGCACCTCTCAAAATCATTTGGTCAGGAGATAGTGGAATTTTTCTGTTATTAATTTCCATTGTACCTTCATAAGTATACAAACTAGAATTTGGCTGTTCGGATATGATCGTTCCCTTCAAGTTTGCCAAAGATCTCGAGTCAATATATTTGGCTGTTTCTACCCTTGACTGTTTAATTTTTAAATTAGTTTCACCATCAAGATTAGCAGTTTCAATATAACATAGACCTTCTGGTTCTGATGAAGACAAAACAATTATGTCAGCAGGAATAGGTTCTTCAGATTTCACACGGATGATATCACCAACTTTAATATCTATCCATCTTTTTTCTACAAAGTCACCATTTGCCTCGTAAAATATTTCCGCTACTGAGTTATTCAATTCTCTATCCGAACTAGCTCTTTTCAGATCTTCAACACTTTCTTTTATGGCAGAAACAATCAATACAACCATAAGAGTACCAATTGTAGTATATCTATTGGTAGGAGAGACATGTGGAACTTGTTGGATAGCGGATGTACATAGAAAAAACAGGTTGGCATATTTGGAAAATTCCTGGAATAGAAATTTTGGTACAAATGTTGCGGCATTATATTTGGTAGTAGAGATATGGTTATCAATATAACCAAATCTACTATTTTGTTCTCTATCGCTCAGGTGTATTTCACGTGGCTCCGATAAGTCCATATTACTGCCTACATTCTTCCTTAAAATATGTTTATTGAAAAGAATTTTAATATTAAATTTATTATGAGATCTTTCAAAATTGTCTTCCACATCACCAGCTGAAACAGTATTATAGTCACTCATTTCAAAGGATTGTGGCTGATCACTTCTTTTAAAAGTGAATACATTTTTCACACCTCTGCCAAACCTCGTAAATATATTTCCCCTATTCCCAATCCTGGTAAGTCTTGGCTGTATACCATCGGTATCAAATCTGTTGGTGTTCCAATCAGCACTGTGCTCGTCATCAGAAAATGGATTACCATGCATATCGTTTTCAATACTGTCTCTGTCTAAATCAATTGTTTCTTCAGGAAATGAGTGTCCTGGCGGAACATAATCACTTCTAGCTGTACTATGTGTCTCTTCATTAAAGTCAATATCAAATAATGTATCATTCGCCGGTATTCTACCGCTTTTCACTTTTTTCCCACTCATTATTTCCCCTTATAGTCCTTTGTTATACAATAATTTTTTAGTGGATACAATAATAAGTTGAAAGGCAATTAAAGAACAACAAGCGTCCTGGCTGATAGTTAGATCTTTTATATCTCAACAATAACGCGTCGATAATGTATGGTTTATTATTCTCTAGTTATCGCTCCAGGTTAGTAGGGAACCTGACTTTCTTTTCCTTTTTTTTTTATCTTTTAGGAAAATATGCAGTCTCGATAACACAATTCAATAATTAACGACTATTAATAGCAGATTAACGAATGATAATTGATTTTCTACTGATTTTTAATAATCTAATCTCCCATTTTTGTGCGTGTTTGTTATTTAAAGGCTAAAAAAGAATTTGAATATTTTTATTGCGCCTTGATCCTGTGAATGCGAAAAAAAAAAATAACAAAGCTCAAAAGTTAAAATCAAACTAATTTAGGACATCCGTTCGATTCTCAAAGGAAACCAATATTTAAAAACAATTTTTAAAATTAATGGTGAATGGCCAATAAATAAATATTTTATGAATTTTAAACTAATATACAAAAAGGAAGTAAAGCAGAGAGTAGTGTAGAAAATTTTTGAGAGTGTAAGACAGAACAGAAATTTCATAAATAAACATGCAAATGATGATAACATCAATAAAGTAAAAACAAAGGATTAAAACAACCTCATAGATATCTTATCTCATATAATTCTTCCACCCTACTAATCTCTTGTTTTCCTTCAAAATTAATAAATAGATTAGAAAGCAGAATCAACTGTTACTAATAACAACATTCCACAATCTAAAAAGGCTAAAAAAATCTTCAACCTGCAATCAGAGTATGATCCAATTGACTCTAAAGTAAATCAAAGTAACAGCATCAGACGGTAGAGAAACAAAATATGAAAGATAGAAACAGTAAGGGAAGTTAAGACAATCCCTTTATTCCTTAACAATTTAAAGAATTTCTTATTGAACAACTTCTTGAGGTTGTTCTTGGTGTTCTCTTTCTTCTTCATATTCGATTTCAATCTTCGGACGTCTAGACAATTTAGCCTTCTTACGCTTTCTGGCACTCTCTTCATCACTATCTTCATCACTGTCACTGTCATCACTATCATCACTGTCACCGGATTTCTCATCACCTAACCATTGCTCCAAATCTTCCATGTCAACGAATTCACCCTCACCATCATCTTCAACATACTCAACTTCACCTTCATCACTTTCTTCCTCCTCTTCCTCATCCCAATCTTCCTCTTCTTCTTCCTCGTTTTCGTCTTCAAGATGACCCATAACCTTCTTCCATATCTTCTCATCAACGTTCATTGGTTTGTCACCGTAAGCACCACTCTTCAGTCTCTCTAACAACTCCTTCTCAATAGATTTCTCAATCTTCGCAGCAGCCAAGGCCTTTCTTTCCCTGTTTTCTTCTCTTCTCTTGACCTTTGGCGCAACACCAACGTAATGTCTCTCCATTTCTCTCATAGCCAATCTTCTCTCGGTAATGGCAACTTGGGTAAGCTTAGTGAATCTCTGTTTACACTTGTGGATAGAAAACTTGTTCCAGTATAGTAAATGCTCGTCAATTTGTTTTAGAGCTTTAGCATAATTCTTACTTAACTTGATCCTTTCCCACCACTTGGCTGGAGTGTGCGCTCTTTCCGCAGTTCTCATGTACAAATACAACCTACCATTCTCACTTTTAACAGTGGCATACTTGGAGTTAGCCAACGGACAGGATTGTCTAGAACACAGACCAGTAACGTTGAACTCATTTCTGCAAAAAGTTTGGCCTTTATCAGTCTTAACCTTGTAAGCACAGAACTGCTGGTTGATTACCTGCCACACAACTTCGTCACTCATAGTTCTTTTATTGGTAGTATCTCTAGTTCAATGTGTAGTACCAATAGAGTGATAATTGTATTCAGAATATACCAAGCTCAATAAATATATGCTAAATAAGTTGGCAACTTGGAAAAAAAAAAAAAAAACAACATGCGATGAGCTCATCGCAAAATTTTTCAGAATTTTTCAACTGAAGGAAAAAAGAAAAGTTACACCAAAATTACCCTGATAAGAACTCTCTCAGATAATTGATAATACTTGATTTTATCATATTATACTATATTGTATCAAAATAATATTATCGTAAAAATTATAAATCATAGATTAATGTAAAGTATGCAAAAGTTTTTATGTCTATATTGAATTAAATTATTATTTTTTTTACTGTTTAACTATCTGGCGTATTCAGAAGTTAAGAACTTGATTTCGTCTTGTGATAGAGAGCTGATGTACACACATTTACTCAGTAGTTCCTGATCTGACTGTATCTTGTAGTATTTGGACCATTGTACCTTCTGTATGAAATTCTTTACAATTTGAACATTTGTGTTAAACTTGCTATAGTTAACAACCTTTTTTTCTGTAATCCAAGTCTTCTTCTCTGCGTTCAGAGACAAATCAGACAAGTAAACAACAATGAAGGGGATACAACCTTTTAATGGATCTATACATTTCATCATTGATCTGATCGTGTGATAATTCCAATCTAGTGCTGTGATACCTCTCAGTTCTTCCCAAAGAAGCATGTCACCAGGTTCAATGAGACGCCAGGCCTCAGTAAACTTCTGTACAATTACTGAGTTCAATGCCAGTATAATTTGCATCATCGAATTGAAATTCTGAATCTTCCTACAGTGCTCCGCAACGTGAATAAACCTTTCAATAGTGTTTCTTCTCATCTTGACATCCGTAGTTAATACAATTTCTGATATGGCCCAGTCGACTGTCAGATTGAATCTAGCCACAGCTAAATCAACACCAGTTAACTCCTCATTTTGTACTAGAAGTTGGAGCCAACTGGTCAGATGTGGACCTTTATATAGGATTTTCATATCCAGCAAGTCCTTCCAATCAATCTCACTCATTAGCTCCATTTCAATTAACGTTAATTGATCAGCAATTTGTTTCGATTCATACATCAGAATAAATGGAACATGGTTGGTGTGATTTTTTATGAGGAGACTTTCATCCTCAATATGATATTGCGAAATCAAATCCTTTATGTTCTTTTCAGACATTATATCATTTTCGATTCCTAAACCGAAAGTACTTGAGCGACTAGGAGTATGAGGGATCTCATACATTGTCTGCCTTCTCCTTTCAATTAACAGTGATCTTCTCTTCTCTTGAGGACTATTTCCTAATTCTGGCAGATCGGCAATATTTAAATTCTCCACTTCCTTCTCTAGGTCAGCTTCTGAATCTCCTCCTTTATTCATATTCTTCCTCTTAAAAGTACCTTCAAGTTTCATAAGAGCTAGTTCAACAGGATCACGAGTTAGCTTTTCCTCTGAAGCAGTCAATATATTCTTTAAACCATTCTTATCCAGTTTCGAACCAAACATATTATCTGGCTTCGACGCATCGGTGATATCAGTAACAATCGACTCCGCAACTTGAGAAGATGTTTCAGACTGATCACCAGTTTTTAAAAATCTGGACTTAAGGTCATCAACGTTTTTAACTGGCGATGCAACATCAATGCTTTCATTATCAGGAGAAAATAGATATTTATTGGTGCTCGATAGTTTACCAGCATCAGATTCACCGTTCGAATCATAGAATTTAAGACTTTCCATTTGAGAATGGTTCAAAGACTTTTGAGGAGAAGCTAAAGATTTCCAATATTGGGTCCTTACTTCTGATTGAATGCTAACAGAATCATCCGAACCACTAGAAGTCATGTTAAAGTCACTTTCCTCGGGCATGGACCTGATTTCTGGTTCCATATTAATGTCGATCTCCTCAATTGGACTAGATGCACTAGTTACTTCGTCACCAAGATCTTCGATTCCTAGACCTTCATCACTACCGTTCTTAACCTGGTTTACCTCTTCGTCCTTAACTGATACATTGTTTTCGACTGCTCTCTGAATCTTCGATTCCCGTATAGTTTTTTCTAATTCCAATAGTCTTTCTTCAGCTTCATCTAATTGATTATCAGTAGTTTTAAAGTCCGCTATTTTTTTCACTGTAGGACTTGGCGTGCTACTAGATCCTCTTACAATGCTGATTCTCCCACTTGCTGGTCTTATTACGGAACTCTTCTTTGAAGAAACGGATGATTTTATATTCTCTTTTGTTATTGGAGAAAGAGGTGTACGTTTTTCAATAGATGTCACAGGGCTGTTAATGACATCTATGAAGCTGCCACTTCCTGAGTTAATATTTTCCTTTGAGTTTTCAAATGTAAACTCTCTTAGATTGTTGAAGGCTGTCTTCTTTTTTATAGCTGGTTCAGGCAAACTTGGCGTCCTCATTCTACTTACCTCTTTTTGAGGGGTCATATTTTGTGTGAGTTGAGAATCATATGTTATAAATGAACTACCATCTCCTGTATTAATGGTATCCGTGGAATAGTTTTCCAGAAGATTAGGAAGAACATTTTTCAAAGGCGACGAGGTCCCAACATTTGTTGCTGTTACAAACTTCTGAGTAACACGATCCATACCATCCATATTATTATCATGGAAAACCAGTCTTTCTGGTTTATCACCATCATAACTAACATCATTCATTTCATTACTTGCATCATAGAATTTGAGACTCGTGTAGCTTCCGAGACCTGACAAAGAAGCTGCCCTGTTGTATAACTGTGGCATCGAGCTTTTTACTTTCCTGCGATCAAATGATCCATGTGAAAAGGTCGGATTACTTTTATTGATATTATTAATTGTGTTTGTCAATGATATCACCGATCTAGCAATAGTATTAACGGTCTTGTACAAATCCAAATTATCCATAGCCGAAAATTCTTGCAGCCCATCACCAGAATCTTCTTTGTCGAATGATCCAAAGTTATTTTGATCATCTTGATGAAACTCGGATTCTAGTTCTCTTAATTTCATATATAAGTCATTCTCCATTTGCACAATGTATTCGACTTCATCAATCGTCCTAGCACTTAAAATATCAAACTTGGAATCCAAGTCCAAATTTTCATTTATTTTCTTTATGTCTTCTAATTTACTATCTTTTAATGAACTAATTGAGATGACATATTTCACAAAATTATCCATATCAGTTTCTCTTCTGAATGTTTTACTCGTTTGAGTTGCAGAAATCTCTTTTCGGCTGCTCTTATGATTTTTTTTCCATTTAGCTAATAATAACATAATACCCTTTTGAAAATGATTGGAAGATTGAAGAGAACTTTCTGATATATTTTTAGAGGCTTCTATCTTCTTCTCCTCAACATCGGGTGAGTATATGGTGTTTAGAATCAACTCGACACTCTTGGCAGGTGTTGAAGGCAAAATCCTATTAACATTCGATGATCGAAGCGCCTTTGCATCTTGAATTATATTAGACATCCGAGTTAGTCTTGACATTGTATTTCTGTTTATATTCTGATTTTCGTTAATTGTCCTACCATTTTGAGACATTTTTGTAACTTTATGGCTACTACCTACTGCATTGGTCACATATGAGTTAGATGTATCACGCTGCGTTAACAGCATAGACGGAGTCCGTCGATTTGGAGCCATCGTTGTTTTGTTATTTGGTATGTTTCGAATATCCATGGATTTGTAAATAGACATTATGCTACGATTACGTGCCTCGGGATTTGTTATACTTTGTATACCATGAGCGCTCAAGCGGCTCCGTCTCTTTTGTACCATATCTAGTTGAGTAATGTCCTTGATGGTATAATCGATCCAATCTGCAAATGTATTCATTAACGGTTCATTAAACATCACATTTTCCCAATGTAATTTGACAGAGTACATCCATACTTTTTTGAGACTGACCATGCAGCTGATAATTACCTTAGAATCTGATTCTATGTGCTCATTTAGGAAACTCAATATTCTTAGTCTCAAATTTTCATCTAGAAGAAAATCATCACCAAAATGATTTAATATACCGTGTCTAATCAAGACAAATGTTCTAATAAGAGCAACTTTTGCTATTTTCAATGCCTCCAGGTTTTTCTCATCGTAACTATAGCTTTCAATCTCTCGTATACACCATTTAAACCGCAGGATCAAGTAATCATATAGCTCGCCAGCTGACAAAAAATTCCTATAAAAAAGGAAGAAATCAGAAAAGCTATTGTAATCCACTGAATCAATGGGAGATGTTAAATGCACTATAATTGCAGGAATGTCTGTTTTCAACACCTCCTTCTTAGTACCTTTCTTATATGCATGTCGTTTATATTTAATCACATCATCAGAAGGAACAGGATAATAATCCTTCTGACTAAATATATCCATTGGTAACTGTTTCTTTCTTTTCTTCCTCTTAAATTAGTTCCAAAATATTCCTTTGATTAGCTATATTTGTACTTTGAAAATATTAATATTCACTACTCGAGAGTTGTTTCCAATCGAAGTCCTTGTTTATTCCTGATAATTCTAAATATTCAAAATGAGATGTAGTCCAAAATAAAATTTCAAATAAAAAACCGTATTCAGTAAAACGTAATTGAGATATTATAAAAAGGAATCTTATTAAATCAAGCTCTCTTCTCGAAACAATGTTATACAATTTATTATGGTGGTAGCCTTTTTATTCAGGTTTCTTTGTTTTTCGTTCAGTTTGTTTTTGTTGATTTGAAAAAAAAAATTTACAATTCACAATTCGCGAGAAAGAAAAATAACGCGAAAACGAATGCAAGATTGTGACCTTATAGAGGTAAAGATATTTATCAAATTTGAAGACGTTACATTGTCATTCATAATTATGATTATTGTATTATATAATTTTTTTTATTGTTCTTCTTAATTCATTATAACGTGTTATTATATAAATGTTCTATTATATAGAGAAGACGGGATGAAAAAAAAAAAATAAAATCAAATATAGAGTAATCTTTTTTTCTTTCTTTTATCGTACATAAATAAATGGAAAAAACTATGTTTCCATTTAGTAAATATCCCAAGTTTTGACCCATTTTAGATAGGCGTAGTTCCTTGCTGGACCCTCCATACCGAAACTGATAGGAGCGAAGTACCAGAAACAGCCAATGACACTGCCGGTGAAAAGGGCAAAGGTCACTAGTCTCATAATCTTACCGCACTTAGACTTTATCCATCTCTTTGTAATGACCTCCACACAGTAAGTTAGAATGATCAATGCAAAATATAGAGCTGGTAAGTAGTGATGGACGTAGGTGACTCTGGACATGATAACAAATGGAGTGAAGTGTAGACCCCAGCCCAAAATCGGATAGAAACCACCCATGATAAATAAGTTGAAGTCATCAGAGTTGGCAAAATCGTTGTATTGTCTTTGCCATCTGATCAGTAGGACAACAAAGAAGGCCATGAAACCAATAACAGCTAGAGAAGAAGCCCATGTAGAAACTGGTGTACCTAACAAGAAGTACTTGACGGTATCATCACCCCAACCACATAATCTCAAACCAGTGTGCAAAGTTGGCCATTCCCAAGCAGAGGAGGCCAAGTAGTCGAACTTATCCTCTTCCGGAACCAAGGCGTTGTTGGTGGCCATCATAGCCAGATTCAAATGGATGAAGTCCTTTAGGAAACCAGAACCTGGGTAGTGGAAATCCTCCGGAGCATCTGGTAGCTTCTCATTTTCGTGTGATTCAATGTTCCACCAGGTTCTCTTATCTCTTCTAAATGGATCCTTGACACAAGTAATTTCATGTTGTCTGAAACCCCACTCAGGCAAATTGTTACCAGATTGAGCCAAGTAACAGCCCAATTCAGCGTTTCTTAGACGGAAAGAAGTGGTCAAAGGATGTATCATACTCTTGTTTTCGGTACCCTTTTGATCCATAACTTCAACAACCCAGTAATCCTTTCTGTCACCAACTTCGTGATCACCGTAACCGGATACTTCCCAGTTCTTCTTATCAACAGAAGAAGCAATTTGGTGGGTATGCAAGTTTCTCTTAGTCATTTGATGAACCAATCTGTAAATCTCTCCATCAGTAATATATTCGATATCAGTTTCGTTAGAAGTCCATAGTTCAGACTCTCTAACTCTGTGGAAAACCCAGTTGTTGTTGGAATCCTTGTAACTGTAAGCAGTAACTTGTTGTTGGTTGGAGCCTTCTGGGTAAGTCTGAACATGAGAGTGCAACAAAGCACCACCTAGGGCTTGATTCTTCAAGGTAGCAATAGAACCAACAGCTAGATCACGAGGACCTTCACCAACATCAGAACCGACTAAACCGGCTTGGAACAGAGATGGCATATTAGCATCACCTGAACCACTGTGCCACAATAGATCAAAGTGGACCTTGAAACAAATCATGAAAACACTCATTGGGACTATTATCAAACCAATCACTCTAGCAATCCAATGACCGGTGTAAGCCTTCCAAGAGATCTTCTTGTTTCCCAACATTGTGAAGAGATCAATAACAGTGTAGATACCAACCAAGGTAATGACGAACAAACCAACCATCTTGACCGAAATAGTACAACCCAGAGAGATACCAGTCAATAATAACCACTTCCACCATTTTCTAGAAAATGGACGAGTTCTTTCGTTGTGGAACATAACAAAACAGAAGACGGAAGCCACGGTAAAGAACAAAAGCATAGAATCCAAAAGAATCAATCTACCTAAAGTGCTGTAAGTGTTCTCAAACAATACCAAACAAGTGAAAAACCACACGGCAGGAAGAGAGAAACCAATAGCCTTGGCAGTGTAATAGGCAAGAGGAACACACATGACAGAAAATGCAGCATTGAACATTCTCATTTTCACATAGTCCACGTAGTCTGGGTACTTGTGGCCTGATTCGAAATCAAAGGAACCATTGTAGCCAGCAAGGTATCCAGATAGACCCACAAGCATTTTCCCAAGAGGTGGATGCACATCGTGGTAGAACTCGTGTCTCAGATAGTAAGAACCAAACTTACCGAAATGGGCTTCATCCCAAACGACATGATCATTAACGCCAATTTTGTACATTCTAACAAATATAGCAAGTGCAGTGAATACAATTGGCATCAGATAACGCTCAACTTGCAAATATGGACTCTCACCAACATACACCTCTTTTTCCTTCGACAAATCCTCTTTCTCAACTAAAACCTCATCTTTAACTTCCTCCACCTTGGATCTTGACTTCAATTCAGAATCATCCTGAGCACTGAAACCAGTAGAAGACATTACAAAAAGATTCTATCGTTATACTATTGTTTCTTTTTTCTCCAATTGATATATATATATCTTTCCTTTATTTTTTTTTTTCCTGCTTGGGTTAATCGTCCACTATAGTTTTTGCTTTTTTCCCCTCCACAAGAAGTCTTTTAAAAAAAAAACAAATCAAAGTTTTATTTAATCAATTGTAATGTCGAGTATCGATCTACTCCACTAACAACGAAGCCTGTTTCGACAAGAAATGACGATGGTTCTTCAAGCAAACTGTCCAAAACGGTTTTCAATTTCACATTTCCCATCGACAAGAACTGAAAAAAAAAAAAAGTTCCGTGCTCTGAAACGCGATTTCTTCTCTCGTGGTACTATTTTTATCTAGACGTACATTGTGATATATAACATAACCAATAACCAATAATAACATAAGTAATATAATATATATTCTACGTATGTGTGATGCCTGAAATGATGAATACAAATATGTAGCTCAGAAGACTACCACATGCTAGACCTACAGATACAAAGATGTTGGTGAAACCACCAGCTGCTTCTTTCTCTACGTCAGATTGCAGCACCTGAGGTACTTTCATGAAGCTAATGGAGATGGTGTGTCCGTTAGTGACGCCAAATATGAATTGCAGGAGCATGTACCCGATGTCTAGCATTATTGAGTCACCAGATTGGTTTTTGACGGTGAAATAAAGAAAGAATGGGATATGAACAAGTCTCATTGCGGAGTATATGAATGTCTTTAATGCGGTGAAGCTTTCGTCTTGGAAGTATGGTAGATCGGCCAGCACTCTACCATATAGATCTCCGAGATTCCACAATGTGAATATCAACGGCATATAATGACTGTCATCCATTTTAAACCCCACTGATCTGATTGTCGAGGCGAAAACAGGAAAGATAAGTGACACGACAAACGTCAAGAATATCGACAATGCTAAATACTTCAATTTTTCGAACAACACGCTAAAGGGTACTTTTTCATCATCCCTGTCAATATCAATACCTTCTTCTGCCATCAGTGCGGTAAATTTCTCTCCGATACCAGTCTGTCTGAATAATAGGATACAGGCACCGCATACCATTGCTGTAGTCATAATATAAAATAAAATACCAAGTTCACTCTGGACTTTGTCTGTACTATCTTGATGTGTACCCCCAAATGATAATATCAACAGTACTGCTGAGGGTAGAACTCCTGCAATAGCTTGTCCCAACATCACCGCTTGACTATACTCAGAGCCGAATACATTTGCAATGGCCAGGATACCATTCTGAGTCAATGCAGTGGATATTGCGCTGAGTAGGACCAATACCATTATAAAGAGAAATGCAAACCACATTGGCAAAAACTGATGAATTAGACATGTAAACGTTATGACCACAAACGCCATCACTTGCCATATTAATCCCCTTACTACTCTTTGTGGATAGCTACTCTGCCGACTTGCAAGCCAGACATTAAAGACCAATGATGCAATGGTAGAAACTGCCATCATAGTACTTGCAAATATCTTCGCCCACGCGGTAACATCCTGGAATAAGTTATGTTTGAAATATAGCACTGCGCTCAATATACAATTCCATGGCCACAACAACCCTATCCCAATCATACAGAACGTTAGGTATTCAATATTCCGTAGCTTTTTCCATAGCGTAGTGTTCTCTAATTTATCAATTGCATCATGGTTCATTATTTTAATTCAATAGGATCCTTATCTTCTATCACTTCATCAAAAACCTTATTATCATTTAAAAGATAGCAAATCCTTTTGCATTTTAGGTTATCCAGTGATAAAAGCTTTTATAGCTGACTCTTAATTAAGAGCATTGAAAAGATGGTTTTTAACTCCGTTTTATATGATACAAATATTATATTGTTTAAAATAATTATATTATATTATATATTTAATGCATTCTTTTAGTATATAGTTTAGATAGTTACTATATGCTATGACTGTTTTTTGCCCACTTGCTTTTTATATCTTATTAGCGGTTGATATTAAGCTTCTATCTTCTTCTTGATATCAAATGTTGGATTACTACCATCACCATAGTCCTTGATATTGGCATCGTCCTCGTGGTCAGCCTTCTTCAAAGCAGCTGTAAACTCTGACAAGTCCCAAGCATTGCCTTCACTGTCACCGTTGGCGCTGCTGTCATCGAATGCCTTGTTATCAGCCAGTAGTTTCTGGACGACTTCACGACCGCTAGGCTTCTTCTTGCTCTTCTCTTGGTCCTCTGCGTTTTTCCTCTCTATGACATGCTTCTTCTTCCACTCGGCGAAGTTCTCCATTGTTATAGGTGTCAATTTACTCTTGTCTAGTCTCTCTCTTTCTGTTTCGATAAACTCTTCCAATGTAATCTTAGGCTGGTTATCCAGGGCTTCTCTCTCCAGTCTCTTTTGTTCTTTGGTCTTCAGCACAAATCCTGGTGGCAAGGAGTGTCTGTACATACACTTATCACCCCCATTCGGACACACCCAGAACCAACCGTATTTACCATTCTCCACCGCCTCAATGAAGTATTTACACACTTTATCGGTGGTTGTCTTAGGGTTACCATGCTTTGACAAGATAACACTCCTCAACTTCTCCTCATCCCAGTCGTCCATTGTATCCTTCTCCTTCTCGGCTCTGCTATCCTGGTACAGATCCTTCTTCTCCACTTTTCTACCAACATTCAGATCATGCGAGAACTTACACTTAGCACCTTTGTTACAGTTACCCATCTTGAACAATGCACACACAACGGTCTTGGGATCCACGCCTGCACGTATCCTCTGGTCGGCAACATTACCAAACAACGCTCTCCGTTCAGCCTCAGCGGCCTCCTTCATCTTCTTCTCCTCCAGCTTCTTCCTCTTCATCTCCTCCTTTGCCGGGTCAGCTTGCGATTGAACCTGCTTGATAAACCGCTGAACCTTGGTGGAACGGTTCTTATTCTTCATACCAAACGTCTTGTCGACATTGTCCTTCTTCTTAACCGGCTGCTGCTGCTTCTTCTTTGGTGGCATGGCGTCTCTTTGTTTCTTATTATGTGTGTGTTTCGGGAGAGAGATATATAAGGTACAGAAATACAATGCTCGAATTGCAAACTGAATAAATATCTCTCTTATGAAATGAAATATCATCGATGCCCTGGATGAAAAAAAAAAAAAAAAAAAAATTTCAAAAAAATTTTTCAGTAACGTTCAACGGAATTGTGCATGTGAATTTAAAGGGTCTTCTTCCCCTTCCACCCTCTGTGCCCAAGTTACAAGGAAAGATGTATTTAACAAGCCCAACACAACTTTGAATCAACAAGAACTCTAACTCAACCAAGTACATAATAGTGCGATGTCACCTTTGGTAAGGATTAATGCTTTGAGGCGTGGAGGAAGTCGGGTGGTTAAAGGGAATGAAGTTAGCCAAGTGGTTAGGAGGCTGCATATGAGGTCTCCTAGGATGGTAACTGCTTCCTCTTTGATGAGAGAGATGAACCTGGCACTTCTTGGTGGCACTGGTATGGTGATGTTATTGACGTACTCGTATTTTTCAGACAGGATTCCCTCGTTGAGTAAGATTATTAGGGAGTATTCCACGATACACAACGATGAAGGGAAGTTGGTAAAGTCTTCTTCCTCTTCTTCTACAGGGGGGAAGAAAGCGAGTGATGAGCAGTCTTTTACAATACTTAATGATCAAGAGGTAGATAGTAGATTGCGCGATCGTGAACAGAGTTTTTTCGTGAAGAGATCAAAGGGTATCACCAGGTATGATGTGGCACAATTGCCCTCTAATAACCCTATTGAGGATAACCATGTTGAGAAATTGATCACGTTCCCATCCCCTATTGAAAATTCACAAAAGACACTTGCTGAACGTGAGAACGAAGAGTTTGATAACGATCTTTACCTCTTTGGTATATTTGATGGACATAGTGGCGCTTTTACCTCCGCCAAATTGTCTGTTGATCTTGTACCTTATGTAGCTCACCAGATCGCCAATGTTTACCAGCAGAGTAACAAGGCTCGTGCCTCTATTGATTTTGATTCGGCCTTGGAAAAGGGGTTCTTACAACTGGATAACGATATCATACAAGGGTCCCTAGGAAAACTACTGAAGGATCCTAATAATGATACTTTGCTTGCTGCATTGCCTGCCATCTCAGGGTCCTGTGCTTTATTGGCTGTGTACAATTCCTTGGACTCTAACTTGAAAGTAGCTGTCACTGGTGACTCTAGAGCTTTGATCGGTAGTGTGAATAAGAACGGTGAATGGATTGTTGAGTCCCTGTCCACTGATCAGACTGGTGACAACGAAGATGAGGTGGCTAGAATTAGAAGTGAACACCCAGGCGAACCTAACGCGGTGCGCAATGGTCGTGTTCTAGGCTCTTTACAACCATCCAGAGCATTCGGCGACTACCGTTATAAAGTAAAAGAGGTTGGTGGTAAGAAGCTATCTGACCTACCAGACCATCTAAAATTGTATTTCAGGAAGGAACCTAGAGATTTCAAGACACCTCCATATGTCACCGCCAAACCTGTAGTCACCACCGCGAAAATAACACCAGAAACCAAATTCATGGTACTGGGCTCAGATGGTTTATTTGAACTACTTACAAATGCAGAAATTGCCGGATTAGTGATTAGATGGATGGAAAACAACAATATGCACAGCACTGTCAAGGGTAAAAAGGGTAAACTGCCATTTGTCAAGGACATCAGCACAGACTCGGAATCTCAGAGATCTGCATTTAGATACAGGAAGGATACTAAACTGGAGGATACTTCCTATCTAATGGAAGACAAAAACGTCGCAACCCATTTAATAAGAAATGCACTTAGTGCCGGAGGTCAAAAGGATTACGTTTCCACCTTGGTAAGTATCCCTGCACCAATGAGTAGGAAATACAGAGACGACCTAACAGTTACTGTAGCATTCTTTGGAGATAAAGATTCCTCCAAACCAAATGACCAATCAATAGTACTAAACCATGATGCCACAACACCACCAAAACCCAAGTTATGATTAACCTTCTTTGTTCATGTATAATTATCATCCTGTAAAAAAACATAAAAAACACACACACACACACACACACACTTATTGTATCAATATTTATTGGTAATCAAAATATTTAATTTATGTGAATCACTATTATCGTATGTATATATATATATATCACTATATACGTTAACGGATAAGGAGTGACAGAGGAAAGGAAAAAGGTGGGGCTTATAAAAAGGACACTGTCAAAAAAGAAAGAGCACTTTTTATTTAATAATTCTTTAACGACAACCTATAAATTTAAACGGCAGTTTAGTTTTATATAAAGAGATCTACACAAGCAAATTGCTGATTGTTTTTTACAGTATATTATTTATCGCTACACCTTGATTTTATTTGGAAATCGATTTTGATATAGGATAAAAAAAAGAAAAATCACAACAATGAACACTAATATGACATCTTTGAAGTTGGTTCTCCTAGGAGAAGCCGCTGTTGGTAAGTCTTCTATTGTTTTAAGATTTGTGTCTAATGACTTTTCAGAGAATAAAGAACCAACTATCGGGGCAGCTTTCTTAACACAGAGAGTGACAATTAATGAGCATACTGTGAAGTTCGAAATCTGGGATACTGCTGGTCAGGAAAGATTTGCCTCATTGGCTCCTATGTACTATAGAAATGCCCAAGCTGCTCTTGTAGTTTATGATATAACGAAACCACAATCATTTATAAAAGCTCGTCACTGGGTCAAGGAATTACAAGAACAAGCTAGCAAGGATATTATAATTGCATTGGTGGGTAACAAGATTGATGTGTTAGAAAATGGAACAGAGAGAAGTGTCTCTCGTGAAGAGGCTGAAAAACTGGCTGAAGAAGAGAACCTGCTCTTTTTTGAAACAAGTGCAAAGACTGGTGAAAATATAACAGATGTGTTCCTAGCGATTGGTGAAAAAGTTCCAATAAAGACAGCTAATCAAGCAAACAACAACCAAGCTGGAAACAATGAGAACCAAAGAGTAGATTTGACCTCCGTGGTAAACAATCCAGCAGCAAATTCCAGTTGTAGTTGTTAGAAGGAAAGAATTATGTTTGGAAAATCTATCTCATGTCATTTTAATGCCTGCGTTTTTAATTTTTTTTTAATTTTTTTTTCTTGGATGAGCTGTTATAACCCAATTTTGAAAAACTATAGAATAAAGTGCCTCTACAAGAACCATAACTTCAAGATATCGATGCCAGTGGCTAATCCATATGCGTACATATAGCGTTATTTTCATATATTAGAATTTGCAGAACTTTTTTTCTATATTTACGGAATATTATATTAATTTCAAGAGTATTTACATATCTATTTACTAATTTTTACTAGGATTTTAAATAGTCATTACTGGGAACCTTGATGACTTCCTTTTCGAAATTAACAATGCGTTAATGCTGAAATAAAAGAATATTGAAGTATTGTTGATAAAAGCGGTTTCTTCTTCTTCTTCGAAATGTTCTTAGATAGTACTTTTTTTCTCTTACTTCTTACCTATTTCATTCAAGATATTCTTCATTTCTGCAATATCTTTAATATCTTTGGCTAGAGAGCTTATTTCCTTTACCATGACATTTAGGTTTGATAGCTCGTTCAATTTGTTTTTGATTTCATCAAGAGTGTCAACAGAATTACAGAGATCAGAATTGATCAATTTTTCTAGATTGGCGTTTAGCTCATCCAAGGTGCTTGAAATATGTAATGTATTACCTTCATTTAATTCAATCGATTTAGTCTCTGTTTTTAATTCTTCTGAATGACTTAGTTTTTTAACAGAGTTATACCAACTCTTATCAACTGAAAATTTAGGATCTTTTTCCTCTGCCTCTCTTTGAACTTCAAGTGAGAATTTGTTCCTTCTTGTGGTTGCTTGGGCGCCTGTAGAGTGTCTACTAGAGAGCAACCTATCTTCCTCCTCAATATACCCATCTGTCAAGTCCCAAGGAGTATCGATCTCATTAGCATCATCTGCTAACCCTTTTAACCTGTTGTACTTAATTCTCTTGGCTGTCCGGGTCTCAGAAATTGCAATAAAGAATAATGTCGGACTATAGATAACAAGCATAACATAGTACGAAAACACAGTCTTTCTTCTCTTGGACAGAAATTTTGTAATTGGACACAACAGTAACTCAATCAAATTCAATGGCGCCACAAATACATCTTCATCAGGGGCTCTGATAAATCTGAGACATTTCTGGGCCATTAGCGCCATGTATTCATCGGCAGCATTATCAACAACTTTTTGGTAAGCGTTAGCAAATAGAGCAATTAGAATATTCAATAAAATAACAGAGACAATGAAGTAGTAACTGTAGTATAGAATTTCGGCATATGGGGGAGCAAACCTCTTGAATTTATCAAAACTTCCCAGGCCTAACACAGCAATTGTTAAATTCTCCATAATCATACCAGTGACTTCTCTGTGACCATCAGCAGAATCCAATCCCAAAAAGCCCTGACAGAAACCAATCATAATTAATACCAATAGCACAAAGAAAACGGCGGATTCTTTCATCATATGTTTCAAAACTACTAGCATTACACCAACAAACCTTTCTGATTCCAAAAATAACAGCATTCGTGACCAAACAAATGGTGCAGCACATGACAAAATCCTATATGAAATCTTATCCCAGTATTCCTGATGTTCATCTGATTTCAATGGAGTCACTGAGAATAATCTTGTAATAAATGAAATTGAAATGATACCATACATGGTCAAATTAAAACTGCTCCAAAAGGACAAATAGGCCGTACCAATATAGTACAGCTTAGTTAGCTCATCAAGAACATTACCCAAAGTAAAAAGATAAAAGCATGTCTCTGGGAAATCAATTGGTGAAACATCTCTAGAAGATTTACCATTAACCACTAACGTGTATAGTATCAAAAATAAAATTGAGAAAACGATATTCAAAATGTTTTGATATTTTGGAGTCTTAATCCTCTCTGGTTCAAAATGCTCAATAAAGTAAGGAGATGATATAGACTCATCCTTGATAAAAGTAGTGGGATCTTTACGGTTCTGAATGATCCAGCCTCTCCATAACCAGGTCAAACATCTTTGGAACCCACCGGAACCTATCACTGTGGTACAGTGCATATCTGAGGCCAATTCTATAGCATTAGCAGGTTCAGAATCCTCATCATTTTCACAAATAGTATATCTACGCAACAACATCTGCATAAACATGAAATACAAATCATTTTCTTCTTCTTGGTCAATGATTTTTTTACAAATCTGCTGAGCAGCAACACCTCTAACCACATATAGCTCCGCATTATGCAACTCAGTATCGGCAAGCTGACTATACCAAGAGTAAACTCTTAGCAATGCAAAAATCACCACAGACCTATACTTGTCCCTTGACTTTTTGTCATGAGAGTCACCCCCACATGCCTGCAATGCAAGTTCCACAACTTCTTCAGTGACCACAGTAGAATGATCACTTTCAATTTCAGCCACGTCATAAGTAACATGAACTGCAGTATCAATCAAAAGCTTCAAATTCAACGCAATTCTGAGAACTTGTCTTGAAGAAGGTGCCTCCAAACTCAATGATCCGCAATTCTGCGGATCACAATCGTGAGTATCAATAGGTAACCTATCAGTCATTGCAATATTTTACTTCTCCTTGAGCTATTAGAACTCGGTTAGACCAATATTAAATAACATAAAATAGAACATAAAAAAAAATAAAATAAAATAAATCCTTTTTTCTTTTATAGAGCACACACACATCCTTAATTTAATTTAAATCATCGACTCAAGTACTTCATGCATATGCAGAACACACAGAAACCCACGTACTACCATGCCATAAATTAAATTTTTTTTTTCAAAATAAAAAAGAAATGTGAAAAATTCGTTTTCAACCAAAAAAAAACTTTAAAAAAAGGGAACAACTCGAGATTCGTAATAAAATTTAAAAATAATTAAAATAGAATTTGTTGCTCCGTTGGGGGTTCGAACGCATGATAAAGTTTTGCTCTACATCACTTAACACGTATCATGTGATTTAGGGGTTTTCCAATTTTCCAATTTCGCTTTTTTTTCAAATTTAATTTTTTTTTATTTGTTTAATGCGGTATTGTTAAAAAAAAACAGGGAAAAAAAATGAAATTGATTATATTATTAATTTAAATCAATTTAATGATTATTAAAATTCAATCCTTAAACAAGTTTCTAGTAATTTCAGAGCATTTGGTTTTGTAAGATAATTTTTTTTTGAGAAGACTTTTTTTTTTCACAAAAAATAAATAAAAGGAGCTCTCTTAGCAAATAATTTCTATCCCCTTATCTACTTTATTATCAAAAAAAGAAATTATTTTTTTTTTAGAAGAACTCAAAAAATGGCTAAAGACGAGGCTAGTACCTCAGGTTACCAGGCCTCTGAGTCTGGAGGTATGGTGTTTAAAGGAATTGGTGAAGTTACCATGGGTTCTAGTGATTCCGGAAGTCAAAAGAGTGGAAGTAAGCCATCTACAATCAGAATTGAAGCCACTGAAAAATCTGGTAAAGGTACTATTAAGGAAGTAGGTTCAGGATCTGCGGTCCAGATTAGTAAGAACGTTAACGTGGATACTGATGATCTCGGTGAGGAGACTGAGAGACAGAGGAAAAATGCCTCGTATGTCGGTTGGAAACAAATTGGTGGCTGGGAAGAGAAGGATGAATTGACTCTTGAGGATGAACTATTAGATGCAAACACTGACACTCTGATCAACAATATACTTCCCGAAAAGTTTTATGGAGATTGGTACCACAATGTTGCGATTTATTTCGTGGCAGGTGTGTTATCCTTCGGTTTTGGTTGGTTCAAATTCTCTTTGGCACCAGTGTTTTTCGTTACTATGTTCTGTGCCATATATTACAGAGCCTCTGCTAAGAAGAACCGTGCTGCTATCAGAGAATTGGTCCAAAAGGAATTTACTGTTCAAAAGATTGAAGACGACTATGAATCGTTGGAATGGTTAAACACACTTATGGATAAATACTGGCCCATCGTTGAACCAGCAGTCTCACAGATGATTTGTGAGCAAGTTAATGAAATATTGGCCACCAATGATTCTATTCCAGGTTTTATCAAGGCTTTATGGATTTCTGAATTCACACTTGGTGTCAAACCTCCAAGAGTCGATTTTGCAAAGACTTTCCAGAACACTGACTCAGATGTCGTGGTTATGGATTGGGGGTTATCTTTCACCCCACATGACGTTTCTGATTTGAACGCTAAGCAAATGAAAAACTATGTTAACCAAAAGGCTGTCGTCAAGGCTAAAATGTTTGGCCTGACTCTTCCATTTTCTGTGTCTAATGTTGCTTTCAAAGCTCATGCTAGAGTTCGTTTCAAGCTTATGACACCATTCCCACATGTCGAAACAATTAACGTGCAATTGAGGGAAATCCCTGATGTTGATTTTATTACCTCAATGTTTACAAATTCCATTTTTGGCTGGGAAATCTTGTCGATTCCAGGTCTAATGCCATTGGCCAAATCGATGGCAAAGAAATACGCTGGTCCAATCATCTTACCACCATTTTCCTTCCAATTGAACGTTCCCCAATTGGTATCTGAATCCCCACTTTCTGTCGGTGTCTTGGAAATCACTATCAAGAACGCTTCTAAATTGAGACGTTCTAATAACATGATCGATACCAGTATTGATCCATATCTAACTTTCGAATTACAGGGTAAAGAAATTGCTCGCACAAGAACTGTTAGAGACACTCTTAACCCAGTCTGGAATGAAACTGTTTACGTTTTGATGCCTTCTTTCACTGACCCAATGACTATAACCGTTTATGATAAGAGAGAAAAACTGAAGGATAAAATCATGGGTAGAATTGAGTATAATTTCAGTAGTTTACACGATAAACCGGTACAGAACAATGTCACTACAGAATTTTTGAGAAACTCCAAACCTGTTGGTAATTTGAATATGGACTTGAGGTTTTTCCCAACTTTGTCTTCAAAGAAGTTGCCAGATGGTACTGTTGAGGATGCTCCAGATTTGAATACCGGTTTGGCCAAGGTCATTATTGAAGAGGGTTCCGGTTTAGTTGACAAGAAGGGTACTGCTAATGTCGAAGTTTATTTCAATGGTAAACTTGTAACAACGACTGCTAAAGCTGGTCCCAAGAAGGGTATTATCACCTGGGGTGATAACTACGAGGCAATTATTACTGATCGCCGTAAGGCTAGATTTAGATTTATTGTAAAGGACAAGAATGGACAGCAAATTACCTCTACTATGCAAACTTTGAACAATTTGATTGACAGAACACAAATTGGCCAAAAAAATATCCCAACTACACATGGTAACGGTAAGTTGAGTATCACTACATATTGGAAACCTGTTAGATTAGATGTTGGTAACAAATCGATTGCCTACACACCACCTATTGGTGCTTTGAGAGTTTTCATTAGCAAGGCAAATAACTTGAAGAATCTAGAAAAGATAGGTAAGATTGACCCTTACGTCAAAGTTATGGTTAACGGAGTTCAAAGAGGTAGAACTGATTTTGACCCTCAAACAACCAACCCAGTATGGAATAAAGGTGTTTATGTTGCCTTAACTTCTCCAAATCAAAGAATTACCTTGAACTGTATGGATGTTGAATCCATGAACAAGGATAGAACATTAGGTCAATTTGATATTAAACTAAGTGATTTCTTTCAAAAGAATTCTATGGATAGGTACGAAAAGACCGTAGATGACACTCCTAGACAGAGTAGATTGGTCGCCAAAAAATTTAGCAAGGGTGTTGTTACTTATAAAGTTGCCTTCTATCCAACTATGCCTGTATTGACTCTTGAAGAGTTACAAGATGTTGAAACTATTGACAAGAGGAAGTCCAAACTAGAGGAAGAACGCAAGAAGATTGAAGGTGGTAAGGCCACAAAGGAAGAAAAACAAAAATTCCAGGAAGAAGAACTTGAAGTTACAGAGTTGGAAGAAATGCATAGTAATAAGAAAAAGATGTCTCTAGATGAACTTCTTGAACACAAAAAGGGTATTCTTGCTATCTCTGTTTTAAGTGGTGATCTTCCAGAAGTTGGTGTTTACGTCCAATCATTTTTCGATGGTGATGGGCACGCTCGTTTCATTAGTCCTAAGCAAACCAGTAGAGTTGTTAATAATGGTTGGACCGGTGATGTTATGATCAAGGAATTGGATGACTCTATTGTTACTTTCAAGGTAACAACCGACAAATTTTCTGATAAGATCTCCGATAACTTGTCCTCCGTTACATTATCGACTATGGAACTGTTGAAGGAAAGTTACTACAAACCTTCCATCTTGTCACTATCTGGTAAGCATAGTGCTAAACTAATGCTCCAAGCACAATGGTTCCCAATGCAATACGACGATTTACCAGAGGAAGATTTAATCAGCAATAGTGGTGATCTAACAATTGTTGCTAAGAATGGTGAGAACCTATTATCTGCAGATACAAATGGTTTCTCTGATCCATTCTTAAAGTTCTACTACAATAACGAAAGCGATGCTGCTTATAAAACAAAGGTTATAAAGAAAACTCTGAATCCAACCTGGAACGAGGAAGGTACTATCCAAATTCATAACCGTGTTTACGATGTCCTGCATTTGAAGGTTATGGATTGGGATGCTGCTTCTGCGGATGATGTTATTGGTAGAGCTGTCATCCCTCTATCAAAGATTAACCCTCACAATACTACTGTAATGGATGTTCCAGTTGTGGATGACAAGGGTAGAGATGGTGGTATTATCCACTTGGAATTCAGATTCTCCCCAAGGTACACAAGTAGTTTAGGTAAGGAAGATTCAACCCTATCCGAGATTACTTCCAAGGGTCTAGGTAGTGGCCTAAAGGCTGGTAGCTCTGCAGTGGGTTCTGGTCTAGGTAATGTTGGCCATGTTGGTAAAGGCATTGGTAAAGGTATTGGTAAAGGTCTCGGTAGAGGTTTTGGTGGTATAAGAAGAAATAAAAAATCAGAAGAAGATCATTAGTCTGATATCATTCTAATACACACGTAAAAATCCATTTATTTTAGCTTTATACGAACTTTTTTTTTCTTGTCTCTATTTAAGTAACGGTATGAACAGTTGCTTTCAAAAAACATTATTGTATCTTGTAACTTTTTTGTTTTGAATACATCGATTTTATTTTAATTTATCTTATTTTATTTTAATTTAGTTGATTATGTATTGATACACATTTACATATGATATTGAAAAAAAATAAAAACTGTCGTAAATAAAACGTTGCTATTTACATCCTAAAATTTGTCCTATTTAAACATCCATTCAAATATTCTTTCATTTAAAAATGCTGAATAATTTGATCAAGCTGAATGGGTAAAATGAGTTCTTTATCATGAAGATGTTAGTGTAAGCAGCAAAGAACATGTACACCAAGATGGCAGCACCGATACCAACAGCAATTTGAATAGTGTCCTTTGCTCTCTCTGGACCATTTAGTTTAGATTTGATGTTTGGAATTAGCATAACCAAGGATACCACTAGGGCAGCTTGAATAATGTAAATCAAACCAACAATTTGAGACTCAATGGCGAATTGGTTACTGAACACGTTTGCCATGAAGTACATAATATTACCGTCATTGTCAACACCAGCATGTCTAGTATCTCTAATCCTGTTAAACATAGAACCACTAATCATGGAAACAATGAACAATGTAGTACCAAAACCCCAGATATATCTGTTAGCGAAGATCTTAAAAGCCATGGTTCTTTGCTTCTTCAAGAACAAAACAGTAGCAAAAGTAGCAATAGCAGTGACGGCGACGGAACTCCAGTTAACGTCTTGGTGCAGCTCAAAGTCGGGAATGTTAACCCTTTCCTTGATACTTTGGATAAGAGCCTCCTCGGAAATGTCTTGAATAGCATCCAAGTAGTTGTAGGTTGGATCCTTAGAAGTACCTGGCTCAAAGACGATAATCGTTGGCACTTGCTCGACTTTGAAAGTCTTGAACAATTCTGGAACTTGAGAGCCAATTGCATCGACCTTCATGAAAAACAGGGACTTGTCCTTCTCAACCTTGGAAAACCCATCTGGATGGTCCTTAAACCAGGAGTTAACAACGTTGGCATACTTCTCTTCGATATCCATACACAGTTGACAACCATATTGAGGGTTAGTAGCAGTGAAAATAGCAATTAAGTAGGACTTCTTTGGATTGGCTAGCAGTCTACCCCAGTTTCTATCATTCAATGGAATAATCTGATCAGCATACTTGCTCTTCTCCTTCAAAAACTTCTTTGGACTCAAGGCGTGAGCTGTCTGGAAAAACACAGAAAACAGCGCTATCACCCAGGATATTTGTGCAAGCTTCATGTTTATCCTTATAAATCTTCTAGTGCTTGCCGCAATTGAGTTAGTGTCGTTGCGTGTTGCTAATTAAAGAAGTGGCTTTTCCTTTTTGTAATAAATAATAAACAATTACCACTCAAAAACTGAAAAAAAAAAAGATTGACGGTTTACGCAAGGGAGGATTTCCCTTGCAACGAAGCAAAAAAAAAAAAAAAAATCGAAACGGCCAGCAAATCAATGACGTAAATGGTGATAAAATGCATGATAGCTTATAAATAGATTTTGGACTCATTACACCATGTCCCAGTGGTGAATATACACACCACATTACGTTTGTTAACAGTGCCTTATTATTACACAATAGTGTTGCTATTTTTCTTTGTATATATATTTACTTAAAAGCTTGGATAAGAATATTTAAAAATTTAAAGCAGTCAATACGAAAACAGTTCATAACTTGGCTTCTCTTCCTGCGTCAATGTCTTGCATCAGTAATCTGTAGTTATGGTTTAAGAACAGTGCACGCTCGGTTTTAGATGCTGCATGTGTCAAGTGCTGTGTGTTTTTAGTGGGGTTTTGTTGTTTATCCTGGACAAACTCAGTGATCTTATCAGTTATATGGCCAATGACCACATCTGGCATCTCCAGATTGACCATGTGCCCACCATTTGGTATAACTATCTTTGTGCAGTTTGGTACACCTTTCATCACGGTCTCATTGTTTATTGGGGGCGTCCACCTTGAGCTGCCGCCCACTAACATGACCACTGGGCATGGAACGAACTTCATCAACGCGACCATACGACGGCCACTGAAGTTTTTTGTTGCGTAGCACATGACGTTATGTATTAGCTTCATCTTTGTGGAGATAGTGCCGTCGGTGTTCTCTAATTTCTCAAACTGTCTCATTCTTTCCCTGATATCCGGGTGTACATCAATGTACAGACTCCCCTTTGTAATGAACTCATTATATGCTTGTTCATTAGGGAAGGTATCGACCATCTTACGTTTCAAAGCCGTGTAGAACCTGGCTGGGAAAACTGTGAGTTCCATCTTTGGGTCCATTTGTTCTACAGATTTGATTATAACAGGTTCAACCACAATCCCATATTGGAACAAAGTCGGAGAGTGTGCAATTGCTGCAAGCGACTGGAAACCGCCCATGGAGTGCCCGACAATGACGTTGATATCGTTATAGTTCTCAGTTAGCTCTTGCTCTGCCACGAGCACAATGTCCCTCGCACCATCAAACCAATCAAACTCCATTCCAAGTTTTCCCTGATTTGCAACCCACGAGTCTCCATGGTTAACCTGATCAACAAGCACAACTTTATTAATAACCCAATTGGTATTAACCGAGGCCAATTTGTCCGCGTGATACTCCCAAACTGCGCGATTCATGCCGGACCCGTGACAAAACAGAAGATTCACACGCTGCTTACCATGATCAGCGCGATGTACCGCTTGAAACACCTCATACACAACAACCAACCTATCTCGCTGAGGATCCAACACACTGTTACGTGCCCTCGGCCATGCTGCATCGACCCGCCTCAGTTCCCTGAAATACTTCTCGTTCAACCTGTCATCTAGCCTCATTTTATCAAAACTGGTTTTCTAGTCGAGACAGAAGAAGAACAGAAAGACAGGAACCGTGAGATGACAGCTCCTTTTATATGCTTTGCAAATGCCAAAATTCACAATCTCCAATATAATAAAAATCTCTACTGCGTCTTCTAAGCGAGTCATCGCACTGCGGGCCAAAAAAAAAAGAAAAACTCCGGTTTATTATGGCGGAATCATGAAATTAACACCGAATACCTAATAATAACACTATAATACAATATTACAACGCAACACAGCAATACAATATTACAATACAATATTACATTAATGAATTATATATGTTTTAATTATTTTCCAAATTATTTATTGTTAAAGTATAACTTATTGGGGACAAAAAAGTTTCAACCCTCGTCTATCTCAGTTTCTACGTCGGACTGTTGTTCTGGGTGGTCCTTTGCGTCGATTGTGAACTGGCCCTTTGTAGTTGAGTTTCTCAGGTGAGTGGGTGTAGCTCCGCTGGGTTTGGAAGATGCAGAGACCAAGGCGTCGTCCAGGGTTCCTGCTGATTTCTTTGGCGATGCCAGCGACATCAGTGTTTCTATGGCCTCGACCTCTGAGGGCGGTCCACTGGTGTCTGGTTTATCTTTGTCTTCAGGGTCGCTATTATGTTTTGTTGATGTGTCTAACTTCAATGGTTTGGGTTTATTGTTTGTCCATCGCAGAGGTGACACTGGGAGTCCCTGTGGTGAGGTGGTGGTGGATAGTCGCTTTTTGGGGCTCGATAGGGCCTTTAAAAACGCAGAGTGTGCAGAGTTCATTTCGTCATCCTTATCACTACCGTCTTCCATCTTCACTTCATTCGTGCTGTGTAGTTGTGTGTTGTCGTCATCTTCTTCGTGTTTGATAGTTGCACGGGAACCAGCCCTCATACTGCTATTATCATCTACCGCTACGCTGCTGCCTCGGGGTGACCTTCTCTTGCCTCTATTAATACTGAAAAAGGTCTCGGAGTTATCATTTGCAAACTGATTTACGTATGTTGTGGATGTCCTCCCTTTTCTGCCGGGACTCATCATCATATTCATCTGGTCAAACACTGCTCTATGGTGATCCCTGTTGTTGTGGTGGAGATCATACATCATCACGTTCTCCTTCTCGTGTGTGGTCGTGGTCGTGGTGAGAGCGTGTTCCAACTCCGGTAAAGTCTTGTCCACCCAGCCGTTCTGCAACTTCATCAGCGCATAGTTAAGCCGCGTCTTTAGCTCATTAGATATCTCTTTAATGGGTTTCTTCTCAACGTCCTTGGACACATGTGGCGATTTCAGCTTGGGGGATGGAGACATGAACACTTCGTTGGTACGTGACTTCGGAGTCGTGGGTGGCAACAACCTTGCTCTCCCGAAGGTGTCACTGTTCGCACCGGTTTCCTGGCTTATACTACCTTTCCTAGACGTTGGGGAAGGCGCATCCACAAATCTACTGGTACCCCCGCCTAGCGGAGACCCCAGGTAACCAAGGGAGGTAGACGACCTTCTGGTGTGATGCCTGGGCGGCGACGGAGTCTCCGGCATACCCTGAAACATCCGCCTGGGCACATCGTCCTTCATCGTAACACCGAGCCCAGCAGTCTGCTCGCTCCCGCGCCTGCTTCCTCCTTCACTGCCACTGCTCCCGTCATTGCTTATCCTTGGACTGTGGCGCCCTATCCTAGGCGTCTTCGTAACTGTATCCATCCAAGAAGTTTTGTATCGCTTTGTGTTTGTTTTAATATCCGTTCTGTTTGTAATCTCTTTTAAGATGCCCTTTTTAAATAAGAACCCTTTTTAATAAGGGGAATTCCTTTATTTGGATTCGCATCGCAAAAATTGGAAAATTTTAAGAAGAGGCAAGAAAAATTTTCGTCCACGGTAACATAAAATCATGTTACCACGTAATTCCCAGTTTGGAACATTCTCTGCCATATCGGTTTGCCATATCGATTTGCCATATCGATTTGCCATATCGATTTGCCATATCGGGAAGATGTTGTGTTTAGATACTCTATTAAGAAATATCTCTATCAAGAAATATCTTTATTAAGGACACGTTATTGTCCTTATTAAAGAGAGATCTACATACTTTCTTTTTTTAACACGCCAGCCGCTTCTTCCTCAGGGTAATTACCCAGGTATATTGCTACACTTACCTAATTGTACAATTACCTAATACAGTATTGTACAATGTATTGTACTACACCTACCCTACAAGGTAATACAACCACCTAACACATAATATAACACTTTCCTAATACGGTATAGAACGTAGTATTACCTAATACGGTATAATAAAACATTGTATAATGTAATACAGTGTACAACACAGCTTACAATACTGTACAGTACAGTCTGTACAATACAGTCTGTACAACTGTACAACACAGCCACGAGCTGAGAAAGGGCGGTTCTGTACCACAACGCCACAACGCCACAACGCCATAAAAGGTTCAAGTTTACCAAAGGGTACCCCCTTACAACGTTGAAAATTGGCTGTTTCTGTACGGGGTTTTGTTAGTGGATTTCACAGGATTTCACAAATTTCGACAGATTTTCACAGAATTCTATATCGTGCTGTACGAATTAATGTTGTATATAGTTACTGTATTGTACTACACTGTATTGTACTATATTGTATTGTACTATATTGTGTTGTACTACATTGTATTGTACTATATTGTGTTGTACTGCTCTGTACTATACTGTAATACACTACGGTATTGATCTATACTGAATAGTACTTCAGCTTACCATATTACACTGTATTATAGCATATTGTATTATACTTTCCACTATACTACATTTTATTGCACTGGTACTGTACTATATATAGACTGCATACTACACTGCACTACACTGTAATATACTACAGGATACTACACTGATACTGTTCTCTACATGACATAAGTACTATGTCTCACCATCTGCACCCACAATCACAGCTGTACCGAGTCAATTCAGCCAACATCTCCAATTTCACCAAGGGTACCCCCTTACAAACAAGAAAATTGGCAATATTTGCACGGCGTTTTGTTAATGAAATTTACAGGATTTCTTAATTTCGACAAAAACCTTGAGATACTACTACATATCGTGGCGTACGAAATAGTCTACATATATATATATACAACGCAGTGTGAACCATGAAGACCGCAAGGGAAATCCGCAGGGGCTGTGAGAAACAGGGGTTCCTTGTACCCCCTCCTCTCCCCCTCTGCCCTCCACCCCAATAGTACAACCCGTATCGTGATATACGTATCCTTCATACAGGGAGAGTGATACGTGATTGGAGTGTGTCTGTTCTTGAAACAGATCTGTGTGTTATTCTGTTACTTGTGTGCGGGTGTTTCTGCATGTGATAATTGAAGATAGATATACGTGTGGGTGTGTGGGTGTACAACCTCTTCCCCGGGTAAGTACGGGCCATCTATTTAACTCCGAGAAAATGGACAGGGTAAATTAAGAATGTTTTTATTTTGGGATGCCGAAGGGAGGCAGATGCACGAGAAGGGATTTTATTTTAATTGGCGGTTAAAAGTGAATTGCTTACCCAAAGATATAATAGTGTGTGAGAGACCAGAGCAAGAAAGATAATGGTGCTGACGAGGAGGACTCTTCCTGTGACGGAGTTTCTTATCGGCAAATACTACGAGATATTGAAGTACGGCTCGGTTATTGAGGATGACCACGAAGATCATATAGACAAGCTGGAGTTTGAGACCACGGAGGCTGTGAGCGATTCCGATGTGGAGGTGACGCCCCCTCCCAGATACGAAGAGATTGTCGCGGAGCTGCGGTCGCGGAGCAATATGCAGATGTATGCGGGTGATGGGGCTAACGGCGGCAGCGCCGGTAGCAGCAGCAGCGGGAGCGGCGGCATCGGCAGCGGCTTCTGGGGTTATATTGGCGGGTGGACTAACTCCGTGATGGCTGGTGTCAATTCCAGTGTCAAATTTCTTACCGGAAGGGATCTGGGAACGTGGAGAGTCGAGTACGATCTGAAAAGGAAGAGACAACAAGCGAGGTCGTACGATGAGTGGAAGGATATCAGTTTACAATTGGATGAGTTGACCGGAAAGACAGCGTGGAAGAGCGAAGAGGAGAGTGATCTGTACGATTACGAAGCCGTTCGTGGATTGACCCAGAGGATGCGCGAATTGAGAGAAGCTGAGGCATACCCTGAGCTGCTATATTATATCAGAACCAAGTGGACACGGAAGTTTGGGAACATGTGCAACGTTAACCTTTATAGACACACAAATCACGGTACTAAGAAGCTCATAGAAGAGTATCTGGCCGAGTCGAAACTATGTATCGAGGCATTGGTATCTAAGTCCGGTTTCGAGAATGAATACCTGCTGGGGATATTACAACAAACAAGAAGAAACATCGGCAAGACTGCTCTTGTGTTAAGTGGCGGGGCCACATTTGGGATGTTCCACATAGGTGTTCTAGCAGCATTATTTGAGGCAGACTTAATTCCAAGAGTTATCAGCGGTACTAGTGCTGGTGCCATTGTTGCAAGCATTTTCTGTACACATACCACAGATGAGATTCCAGGCTTATTAGAAAGTGTCCTTAATATGAAATTCAATATATTTTGGGATGATGAGGATGAAACTGATCAAGAAAATGCTTTGGTACAGATAGCAAGATTCTTCAAACATGGTACTTGGTTTGATAACAAGCACTTGGTTAATACTATGATCAAGTTTCTTGGTGACCTAACTTTCCGCGAGGCCTATAATAGAACTGGTAAAATTTTGAATATTTCTGTTTCTACAGCAAGCATTTTCGAACAACCAAGACTACTAAATAACCTGACTGCTCCTAATGTTCTGATTTGGTCTGCAGTTTGTGCATCTTGTGCTGTTCCTGGTATTTTCCCTACTTGTCCTTTATATGAAAAGGACCCAATTACTGGCGAGAAGGTTGTTTGGGGTGGTAGTAAATCGGTGAGGTTCATGGATGGTTCAGTCGATAATGATTTGCCAATATCTAGATTATCTGAAATGTTTAATGTTGACCATATTATTGCCTGCCAAGTCAATTTACACGTTTACCCACTTCTAAAGCTATCTGTATCCTGTGTTGGTGGTGAATTGCAAAATGAATCTAGTGCTAGGATAAAACAGCATATTACAAAAGCATGTGGTTACGTATCTGATGAACTTGTTCACTACCTGGAAATGCTCTCCGAAATGGGTATTGCTGTGACACTATGTAATAAACTCCGGTCAGTTCTTTCCCAACAATACTCGGGTAATGTTACCATTTTACCAAAATTAGACATGGTAGCAGATGTTGATGAATTACTTAAGAATCCAACTCAAAAATTCCTACTGAAGGAAACGACTTTAGGTGCAAGAGCTACTTGGCCTAATATTCCAATTATTAGAAGTAGCTGTACCCAGGAATTCATCCTTGATAAAGCTATTGCTTACCTAAAGGAGCAAGTTATCTTGTCTTCATCCAGTGATATCCCAAAACAAATATCAAATGGTGCTCTTGAGCTGGTCAAACTATCTCATGATCCAAAAAGACGTTCTCTGGAAAAAGATATCGGAGAAGACAGCTTCGAAGACCATTATGTTCTAGATGATAACCTTATGGAAAATGAACCAACATATTCGACGTTATTGCTGCGTGAAAACGCATATACCACGGTTCACCATCCATTAATAACTAATGATAATTACTTGTCACCTGTACCTAAAAAAAGGAGAAATCACAGGAAATCTGAGGCCTCCATGAGGCATAGGTCACGGTTTGCAGTTGGTTCCTGCTCATTCTCTGCAGGCTCTGCTACTAGGACTAGTAATTCAGCTCATTATAAGACATCTAACTCAGTTTCTCCAAAGAAAACACCACATCGTTTTGTCAAACCTGTGAGTAAGAACTCAGACGGTGTTGTACCACGAATCAGACCATCGTTTGAATATTTCGAACAGATGGGAAAGCAATCAAGTTAATTATTTTTTTTCTTTTCAATTTGCATTATTTCTTGATCCTTAAATTTTAACGAATATCTATCTATAGACGAATTTCACGAATATAATAATTTTATGCCTTTCTTCTTTATATAAACAATTGCAGATATATTCTTAAAGAAGTTACTTTTCTTTTCTTTTCCTTTTTTTCTCTATATAATCTGATTTGTCACACCATTTAACCAATATATCTATAAGAGTTTGTCCCAAATTGGTTCCAGATGTCACGTTCATAAACGCAACTGATCTCTAGTGCTAATGCTTGTGCTTTTATCATGTTCACAGTTATATGAGATATCTCATTACAACCATCTATATTCAGAGCTTTCAGAGGTCTTTCTCTGAAAGTGTATAACTTTTTTAATAATGTGTATAGCGACACACCAGTAATTTGATGATTAAGCGAAATATCGAGACGTTCGAGAGATTGGAGTACATGTGCATATTGTGCGAGCAAATTAACCGAGTCATCATCTAGCGATGATAACTTTGGTAGGATTAAATCCTCTACAAATTCAAAGCTTGGTATGATATCAGATATTTGCAGAAGCGATTCGTTATCCCTTCTAGGTGCATGTCTAGAAAATTGGATATGCAAGCAATCTCCTAGATTGACTTTTCGAAGTTTTTCTGAAGAGAGGTAGTCTAATAATCTCGTTAGTCCTAACCCTGTTATAGAACTACCCATAAGATCTAATGTTCTCAAATTTTGCAAGTTCTGAGAGTAAAAGAAATTCCTGTTTACATTCTCCAAAGAAAACTTCTCGTTTGTTCTATCCTCTCTAAAAGTTAATCTCTCTAGATTATCCCACAGACGTACATCTCTAATTGTATTAAAAAAATGTTGTAATGATGAATTTACGTTATTTTCAAGCCATAATTCATTAAGTTCTGTGAAGTTGACGAGCCAATCGAATTGGTTACCTAGAGGCACCATTTTAACACCACTGATACATAGTTTTCTTAAATTAGGAAATTTTTTGAGCCTAAAAACTTCATGCAAAGGAAATTTAGGTACTTTCCGGCTGTCACAGATCAAGCTTAAATACTGTAGATTATCTACCCATTCTAGATTATAGTGGGACAAATCACCACCAATATTGTCGCTTAAATCAACCTTTGATAAAGGTATTACAGAGTTGTTGAAAAGGATTTCTAACCGGGTCAATCTGGTAAATAAAGATAGTATTTCAAGTTCAAACTGTTTATCTGCCCTCAAAATACACATTAAAGATAGTTCTTTTACAGAATGAGTAAAATTTCCAGTTTTGGGAATCATCTTAATTAAATGAGATGTTGTAGTGTTTGGGGCTGTTATTATTAATTTTTCGCATAAGATAATACCACTTAACCTCTTAAAAAATAACTCTAATATTTTAATTTCTTCAGACGGAGTTTTGCAGGATATTTTTAATGTCTTCAAGAGGAGTGAATGTTTGGAGGTCATTACCGCCTTGATTTTGTATAATTTCTCTAAAAAATCGCAAAATCGATTTATTTGACGTAAAGTTATGTCATGGAATACAAATTTTGAGAATAATCCTGCAGTAGCTAGAAGATATTCTCTCCATTGGTGATTAACTAACATACAATGGCATAACTGCTTTGAAGGAATCTCCTTGAATATTTTAAAATTAATCTCAGCAGGGAAAATGGATATAAAATCGGTGCTATATGGTATTTTTGTTTCTTCTTTCACATCTACAACCTTATTTTTTTTTAATTGTGATTGTTCTGCAATCGGGTCGATTAATATTCTCTTTTTAGAGCTCGATATTTTGTTATTATCTTTTACAGAAAGTTTATCAACTGCCAAATCTTTTACGATACGTTTCTGCTGTTCACAATCTTTTTCAATTCGCTTGTTATATGGTATTTTATAATTTTCATAAGCATAGTGAACTCGTTTCAAACCTTCTCTATAGTTCATGTAGCATTCTTTGTATCTGCTTAAACGTAAAAGTATCCTCCCTTTCCTCACGTACGTCCTAATATTGAAAGGTTCAAGCTTGACCATTTTATGTGCTACTTTCAAAGCATTATCAATAATGTTTAACTTCTCCCAACAGGCTGACAAGTTATCGAGAACTTTGACGTGTTTAGGGTGACACGTTACTTTAGGACATTGGAAATGCGAATATAACTCATCTGGCAACTCGTGTATCTTGTATACATCATTCCTAAGTTTCACCAGATCATCTCTAGAGTATGACTCAATCAATTGCAAAGCCTTCTCGAATAAGCTCTTGGCTTTTCTGTAATCCTCGGTTTTAAAGTAGGTAGTTCCTAAATCAATTGCCTTATCGAGAACCGTCTCATCAGGCATGTGTCGAAATTATTTTATCTATGACCTCCTAGCTTATTGTACATCAAAAACACTGCTCAAATTCTTCGGTTTAGTAACTGTCTTTAAAAGCCATTCGTTACTTATAAGTAACATTTGTATTTTAATTTCATAAAGCGATGCGATGAGCTTCTTGTGAAGAAACTTTTCTCGAGAGTTATGAATAGGCACGGAATACATATAACCAATATAACCAATAATCATGGGTGCTAGTCTTCTCACTATTGCTCTACTAGCAGTATTGCTATTACTCGCCACGTTTGCAATTGGATGTCTGCCGTTTTACTATGTTGGCAATGGACATGAGAAATTTATAAAGGTATTCTCGCAATTTGGTGTTGGTATGTTGCTTGGTACATCTTTCATGCTGGTAATACCTGAAGGTATCGAAGCGTGTGTCAAGGAAGGTGGGAATGTTGGTCTGGACCTTTTGATTGGGTTCTTGGGTGTTTTCCTTTTGGATAAGTTGGTTCATAGAATAGCGCAAGGTGATCATAGTTCCAATCTGCCAGATATTAGCTTTGGTTCTCATGGTTTCAAAGAAAGTTTGAAGATGAGTTTACGAGATATTGTTTCAAGTCCCCGTCTCGTGATTTCAAGAGTATTAAGGAATAATGTCATATTTGCATTTGTGATTCACGGTATTTCAGATGGTGTTGCTCTCGGAACTACTACTAATAATGAATCTCTACTAATTGTGGTCTTCATTGCAATAACAATCCATAAAATACCTGCGGTTTTATCTTTATCTGCATTGATGTTAACAAAACAAGGCCTACCTATGACTGAATGCATGACAAATTTGTTCATGTTCAGCTTCTCAACTCCATTGGGATATATTGTGTTATCCTTGTTTAACTTGAAGCAGTCTAATATTATGGATTATATTAGTAGTAATCTGTTATTGATGAGTGGTGGAAGTTTATTATATGCTTCTTTTACGGCATTTGGCGAAGATCCACATATAATGGGTGCCAAAGAAGCTGATATGGAAGACAATTCCCCATTAGAACCTTTCATCAATGAAAATGGGTCAACTAGCAATATTTCCTCAGATTCAGGGAACAAATCTTTACTGGACTACGATGAATCAATATACATTGTCATTGGTGTTGTTATTCCAACCGTGATTTCATTCATTGTCAGGGACTGATTGAAATTAAAACAGTTGTGTATGGTTTGGTTTCTATATAATTGTATCACTACAGCGGGTCTACCTTCTAGATAAAATTCATACTTAATAAGCGGAGTTTAAAGTTACACAGGACTAAAATAAAAAATGCAATTCTATTATACTGTAGGATAAATATTTTTAAAGTAGATACAGTAATTATATTATTTCTTTTTTAATGTCCTTCTCTTTAACCACTTGTCCTTGGTCTTTATGATGTTGCTTTCTTTCTTAGGAGCTAGTTTTCTACTGTTTGGATCTGAAGATATAACAGAAACTTTGACAACACCCTTATTCACAGTTGTTTGACGTAGTTTCTTTAGCATGTTCTTCTTTTTCTTTCTAATTTCTTTTCTTATTTCGGGTACATAGTCCTGTGTATCAATTTCATTGAAGTTAATGTGCTTTGGCATAGTTTTAATAGTTTCTTCTTCAACATTGTTAAACTTTTCTAACAGGTCCTCAGGCATTTCTTCGAGTATGTCATCTTCACTGTCATCTGCTGCTGCTGCCTCTTCTTGTAGCTTCTCAAGCTGTGCTATTTTCTTTCTCATTTCTTCATCCTTGAGCTTCTTTTGCACTTGTTGATCTTTGAACCTCTCGTTTTCTTTCCTTCTCTTTTCCTTTTGTTTTTGTTTTTCTAGCTCTGCTGCTTCTTCTTGCTTCTTTATTTCAGATTCTATTTCATCCTTTGCATTTCCTAGCCCTTCTTCTTCTGGTGCATCATCATCATTTTCACTGTCACTATCACTGTCACTGAAGTCCATAGATCGTATATTCTTCTTCTCTTTAGTTTCTACCTCGGCAGGTATTTGCTGATCGAAGTCATCATCAAATTTAACGTGTGATTTTTTCTCAGATACCATAGCTCAATTAATATTATCAAATAATTATCCTTGTTTCTGTGATGGCACTGTCAATTAATAAAACTATGAGTTCAAAATGTATTAAATATGAATATGTTTTTTTAGCTCATCGCATCGCAAATGCTCATCGCAAGTTTCTAAAATTTTTTTTTTTCAGCACCGTTTCACATGATGTACAGTATAATGAGATGCATGCTGTTTGGTGAAGATATTCATTAACTGATAAGGAGCTGGATAACTCCTACAAGGTCATTCTGGCTCATTTTGATTTTTAACTGAATACACTAGTTTTCTTCTTTGAGTTCTTCTTTTTTGTAACTTTGTTAGCCTTGACAATAACCTTCCCAATGGTGACTTGTTCGCCAACATCTGGTGCTTTTGTTTTCTCATCATCACTTTCAATTTCTTCTTCTAGTTGTTCCGCTTTCTGTTTTTGTTGTTTTAGGTAGTTCTGTAGTTGGATTTCATTCAATTCTGCGTTTTTCAACTCTTCCAGTTGTTCCTTTCTTTTTATGTTCAACGCAGAATCATCGATATAACTAATCCACAACTGGCTTAAGTCCATCTTATCATCAAGTTGATCAATATCGTCATGGTATACTCGTATCTTACCTCTCTGTGCTAGCTGTTTAAGAAACCCAGTCAACGACCTGAAATGTGTAGCGTTCATGTGCACATGATCCCGATCCTTAATCAGTTCGTTATAAAACTTATTGGCTACAACTTTCTTCTCACCATGGTTCGTTCTAAGCTCTCGTAAAAAGTTCTCCTCAAACTGTTCAGTATAGTTATCGATATCCTTGGCGGTTATGGTTGAAATGTTCTTTAAATGGAAGGAGGACTTGATGTGTGACTTAAACCCGTTCGCATCTCTGCACTGTTTATTACATACCTGACAATAAAACTTCAATTTCTGTAGACCACGAGCCTTCAGTTGCTTGTTCATGTACTTGGCACTAGTGAAGTTATCCGACATTGTTCGATTGTACTATTGCTTTAACTGCTAGCAAGGAATGTTAATTTTATATGACTTCTCCCAGCAAGAGCTTTTTATTCCGTATAGGTTACTATGTTATCTCTAAGTTTGTTATGGCCAGATTGATTATTTAAAATTGGTATCCTTCTGATTTTAAAGTAATCTCTTTTTAGGAAAAGGCTTTTTGAAGAAGCGAGTGGTTAAATCTCTTTGAAACCTAAGTGAAATAAAAGAGCTGGTGGACCATCAATAATCTGACGTCTGAGAAAAGTATAGTAGCTGTACTACTTAAAGAAGTGAAAGGTAATAACATAAGCAAGAATAATGTCAAAGCTTGAGGAGTTAGCGAGACAGCGAAGATTGAGGAGAACTGAGGTCAATGACGAGACTAAGACTACGAAGAGTGCCAGTTTATTGGAGAGGCTGAAGAGTAAGAAGAAAGAATCAACTAATGGTGTAGATACGAAAACTAATCGTGGCGATGTGGTAGGAGAAGTTGAAAAGCCCTTTTCTGTGGTTGAAAAGCCCAAAACGTCATTGGGATCAAAGTTACAAGAACTAAGAAATAGGAAACGAGTCGAGGAGAAACCTTTAAAAGATAATAAACCTACTGTAGTAGAGAAAGTTGACGTTACGCAGACTAAAGAAGCAAAAGATTGGATAGACTTTGAAAATTTAGTAAACACTAAGAGAAAGTTTGACGATTTTAAATGTGATTATGAACTGGTTGATTCAACAGAATTTCTAACAGAACATCTACAAAAGAGACAGAAGCAGAATATGTTGAAAGAAAATCCTAAGGTTTACACTGTTTTCTACCCCTCTACAAAAAAGGATGCTGAATTTGATAGTATCAAGAACTTTCAGAATCCTAGTCCAGATGATATCGTTATGGAGGCACAAGAGCAAGTGTTCAAGGAAGTTTCTAATAATGTTGCTGATCTATATCTTGAGAATTCCAAAGCCCCTAAGAAGAAGAAGAGAAATACTAAGACTGAGCCTTACGTGGAACCACAATTACTAGGGCTTGAGAACTTGAAAACTGAACAGAATATATTCCCTTTTAACGTTTTTATGGTGGGTGATAAGGAGAGTGGGAAATCTAGTATTTTGGGTAATATTTCTTATAATATGGGAATAACTACAATTGAAGATCTTCGAGCTATAAAACGTGATATAGAGTTGATGCATCATCGCCGTGTTGATAAATTGGATACATCACTTTTGAATAAATCACCATACTCATGGATAATCGATAATAAAGTAGAAGAACGTAGGATAGGGAAATCTTCAGAAGTAAAATCGCTAGATATCAGTTATGATGATCAAAATATATCTTTGTTTGAACTACCAAGTACTTTGCCGTCATTAAAAGCAATGAAAACTTTGAACACAAAGCCATCGTTGGTAATTATCGTGATTAGTGCATCTAATGGTGAGTATGAAGAATCCATGAGCCTAAATAGTGAACTTAGACAAAAATTACTGCTTCTAAAAGGACTAGGAAGTGACCAATTTATAACTGTTGTCAATAAAATGGACACTGTTGATTGGGATCCGGAACGTTTTCTGAGTATTAAAAACGAATTAACCATAGTCTATAAACAATTGGGCTTTGAGGTGGAAAATATGAAATGGAATGCAACCTGTTCAATAAGTGATGAAGGTGTCACGAAAGGTTTGCCTAAAAACATCAATATTGCAATAAGGAATATTGCTAGCTCTACATTATTAGAAGCTTTAAAGAAAGCGAAGATTTACCAATTTGGTAACTCCATTTCTGATTTAGAAAATCAGACTTCGGATGTTCTTTCTTGTCAAACAACAGAAGTATTGATTAGTCCTTTGAAATTCAACAATAAAAGAAACAATATTGTTAGCGGTTTTGTCGAGAATGGTGTTCTGCAACCGGGTGAACAGCTAAAATTCTTACCTTCTAACAATACTGTAATAGTAAAATCGATGGCATTGATGAGGCCACTGCATAAATTAAAGTATAAATCAAAAATTGCATACAAAGGGAACTGGTATGAATTCGTAATATCATCCAATGATGATGAAATAGATAATAATGGCACAATTTTTGTTCCTTCAATTAAGTCAACGATAAAACCACATTCCACATTTCGTTTATATTTGTCTTTACCAATTTCACTGGAAACAAGCCTTAAAGAGGGGACATATGAAACGTATTGTAACGGAGCTATTTTCTCCTTAGAAATTACGAATTTCAATCTAAAATTCGAAGATGATTTTACTATCCAATTGGAATGTACAGGATCAATGGTAGACAAAACTTCGATGTTAGGCTTTGATAGAGATATACCTACACCAAAACCTATTCTTGTATTTAAAGATGATAATCTATTAGGTTATGGAGAAGCTCTTCCATTGCTCATGACTTAGTAATGGCATGTTCATAAAGTTAAAAAGATTAATTGTTATCGTAAAGTTGAAATAATGAAATAATCACTCAATGCATTATATTTATATATATATTTTCTATTTGCTTTCAAATAAAATAGATAATGTACCTCTAAAATTGAGAGTATTCCTCTTAATTTATAAAATCCAAAAGCAGGATTAATATTCCGATAATGATAGCCATATAAGTGGTAAATTTAGCGGTACGACCTGCTGCTCTTTGGGCCTTGTTTAGTTCTTTATTACCCTTCATGATATTTGTTTCAATAATATCTTGGTTGTCTAACATTGAGTTGATGTTTTGTGATTGGACTTGCAAGTGTGCGGCCAATTCGCTCTGAACTCCGACAATTTCCATGATAGATTTATTGATCTGTTCAACTTTTTTCAATTGTTCATTCTTTTGATTTATTAGTTCTTCATGTTCTGTTTCCAAGACTTGCAACTGTTCTTGGGTCAGTTTGGCCATCGTTTCTTCATACATCTTCACTTCCTCCTGAATATGTTCTACTGGCTGGCTCTGAGAAACAGTCATGTTGATGGAATCGGTTAAATCAACTTGAGGGTCAGAATGAGGTTTAGTTGAATTCAATTGGGATTGTAATTGGGATTCCGGTATGGTCTGCTGGAATCTTCTTTGTGAAAGCAACCTTTCTTGTTGCATGTTGCTGAATTCATTGGATACATAACGAATCCACAAGTTCAGGGATCGTAGAACTCCGGAGCGGAACTCATTGTTAAAATTGTGATAAACGACAAACTCTCTTTTCGATACAGATTTGTCCCTAGATTTAAACATACTCAAAGCACCTTGGGCATTCTTAACTTGTTCCTGTATTAGCGCTTGTCGTTGTTGTTCATAGCTTTCCAAGTGTTTGAATCTCTTAATATATTCCTGGATCTGTAATCTACACTCGGTATCAAAATCATCCTTCTCAGCTTCGCTCATGCTATAGTCGTTCATATATTCGGGGCCTATACTTCTCAGTACGGTATTCAAGTCAAACAAAAACTTAGCAAGTCCACGGCACTCCTTCATAAATGTATCCTTAAGTATTATATCATTGATCACAGGCTTAACTTCATCTGCATTCGGCACATCGACCTCATCAGCTATTATATTAACATATTGCTTAAACAAAGGTGTAAGGTTGGACATTCTCCCTGTTCTTAATGTAACAGTCTATTTCAATTGATTGAATTTTTAATAGCTGCAAGGAAAACCCCTGAATTATACTTCTTGATATTCCTTTTTTTTATTTTACCGCCATGATTAAATGAATAATTAATTGCAGATACATTTGTGTTATTAAACCTTTTTTTTTAATTGAGACTTTGTTGGGTAAGTCCGTTATGTATGATGATAGGTCACAGTGCAATTTACGTTTTCAGTGATATTTATATCGTACTTGACGTTTTGGCATGTGATGCATTGCTTTGTACGTATATAACGTGCTCTTATCGTATGAAGCATCAAACGCGAAATTGAAATTATTTTTATCATTTTTTTTTTTTTATTGTCAATAATAAACGCGTAAACAAAGTGATTACAAAACAAAGCGATTTTAAGGTGTGGCTGTTTTTTGTTTTTTTTTAACTGTTTTGATTAGAACTTAATTTATTTCTCAGTTTTGAAGGAGTCAAAAAAAAGAAGTGGAACGTTTTATATAAAGTAGAACTTTCAGTTATCAAGAACTAAAGTGTTCAAATCCCAATAAAGAAAATAAAATCAAAACAAACCAAACTAATGACTGTGACCAACTTGGAAGAGAAGCAATATCTTGACTTGTGTGAAAGAATTATCAAAGAAGGTGAGTTCAGACCTGATAGAACAGGTACTGGTACTTATAGTCTGTTCGCACCACCTCAATTACGTTTCAACTTGAAGGATGATACGTTTCCTTTGTTGACTACCAAAAAGGTGTTTACCAAGGGTATTATCCTGGAACTGTTGTGGTTTATCTCTGGATGTACTGATGGTAAAAAGTTATCTGAACAAGGTGTTAAGATTTGGGAAGGTAACGGGTCTCGTGAATATCTGGACAAACTGGGTCTAACCGATAGAAGAGAAGGAGATCTAGGGCCAGTTTACGGATTTCAGTGGAGACATTTTGGTGCTGAGTACAAGACCTGTGATGATGACTATACGGGACAAGGTGTGGACCAACTAAAAGAAGTCATCCACAAACTTAAGACCAATCCTTACGATAGAAGAATCATCATGAGTGCATGGAACCCACCTGATTTCCCAAAGATGGCCTTGCCTCCATGTCACGTTTTCTCTCAATTTTACGTTAACTTCCCTAAGGAAGGTAAGCCACAACTATCGTGTCTTCTATACCAGAGATCCTGTGATATGGGTCTTGGTGTCCCATTTAACATAGCTTCCTATGCCCTACTGACGAAAATGATTGCCCATGTGTGTGATATGGAGCCAGGTGAGTTCATCCACACCCTTGGTGACGCCCACGTATACAAAGACCATGTAGATGCTCTGAAGGAACAGATTTCTAGAACACCAAGAGATTTCCCTAAGCTGCGTATAACTAGAAACGTTAAGGACATCGATGACTTCAAGTTTGAAGATTTCGTCATTGAAGAATACGATCCTCATCCAAGAATCCAAATGAACATGAGTGTATGAACATATATATAACAGTTCTTTTATTCTTTAGGATTTATCTAATGACCATTTGCCATCGCATATAGACATAATTTTATTATTCAAGTTTAATATAATGATTGCTGTAACATTTCGTTTTCCCTCTTTCTTAATATAATGCAACGATATAAGGCTTAACTAGTCAATTGCTAAAGTTGAATAGCTCGAGGGAGCAGAAAACAGAAAAAAAAGTTTGCAATTATTATATATATATCTGTATGTATATGTATATATGTAATATTGGAATAGTAATCAATTATTTACATAATTGAGGGGTATCATTTGATTGGTGATTTTTGTCTAGATTTTGAGCGATAAGTTTTGATTTTATTGGTTTGCCTATTATCGGAATTAATAAGATCAAATACGGATAAGTCATCCTCTTTCACACGGAAACTAACGGTCTTAGGTGCTGACTTCTTAACCTTGTCATCATATATGTCATTTATTATTGCAGTTTTCAGTAATTTTTTCGTTTTTTGGGTCTTTGTTTTAGATGTGTTAGTTATGTCAGATAGAACAGATTTCGTGCTATTGTTAATTGAGGAATGAGAAGTATCATATATTGATGAATTGGCATTCTCGTTTTCTTTATGATTTTTAATACTATCTGTGCTTGAAGGACGACTGCTGCTTCTAGATGTAGGAATATTCTTGAAGATAGTACCATCACCAAAAGACGATAGCTTATTCTGTTCAGTTTTAATTGTGGTTGAATCATTATTTTGAGGTATTTCCGCTGGTTCTCTTGACTTTCTCTTGGATCTATTGTATTTTACCTGTAATTCCTGAATATTCACAGTTGTTGTTGCGTCGACCAGCTTTTCAGTGGGTCTCCTCATTTTTGCTCTCAATGAAGGTAACTTGTAATCAACAGTTTTGCCTCTAGTTCTTCTTGGTCTCTCGAAATCCATATTTTGAGCAGAGTCCTGAGTATGTGGCATAATTTCATCCACCAGTCCTTTATTTTTTTGATTTCTTGGTTTCATGGAATGTTTAATCTTGTTGTTATTGCTTAGTGATGTAAATGAGCTATTAGCACTTTCCAATTTTGTGGCTGAAGATTTAGTAGTTGCTAATGAAGTCTTATTAGCCTCTGGTTCATCATGAAATATTTCAAGTTTTGCTTTTCCTTTCTCATTTGGTTTTATGCCTGCAGAAAACTGATCCAAATTTGAAGGTTTCATGGGGTGGGGGAGTACGTTATCTTCCGGTATAGAGTACTCGATCACAGAATTTGAAAAGTTAAATGATTGATCTTCCGCATCTTCGTGGTCATCCGCATTCTCTTTCTGTGGTGTAGTATTCTCTTTGTTATCATCAATAAGTTCATCATTTATTTTACCTTCGTTATTGTCTAGAACAGAGGAAACTAATTCATCTGGAACAAACATAGATTTTCTTCTATCACTCTTTCTCTTCTTTCTTGGTATTGGCGATAACAAATTATCATTATCATGTTGAGATCTTTCAACTAATGGTATACTTGGAAGTTCTCCCAACTTGAGTGTATCCGCAGAGCTCGTTGTTGTTGCTTGTAAAGAGTTGTTTTTTGCATTATTCAGTGCTTTATTTATCGATTCATCAATAAGATCATCTCCAAATGTCGATGACCTTCTCTTGGAAGATGATGAATATGATGATCCCGAGGATATAGATCTACTCTGCCTGCTGACACTTTCTGTAGATCTCCGTTTTCTTCTGATACGATCGATATTACTACTTGAGTTAGAGTTACTCGGAAGCGATTCCTTCTTTCGTATGCTGTCAAACATGTATAAGACTTCTTCGAACCTTTGTACAACACCATTTTCCAGTACTTCCAATTGATCCGAGAGTTTGTGTTGATACTCCAGCTTCTGAGCCGCAGATCTCGATCTCAAATGTACATTCTCCTTAATGAGTTGGCTAATCTTGTCCTCAAGCTCGCTTAGTTTCATTTTCAATGTGCAATTTTCCTTGGCCAAAGATGAGTTCTGAGTAGAGTAATTTAGTTTGATAGCACCAACCCTTTCTCTTTCAAAATCCAATATATTCTGTATCTCCTGAATATGTGGTGTATCCTTGTCCGAAAAAGACATTTGAAGTATTGTTTTAACCTTTTTCTTTCTTTGTTAAACTTCAATCGTTTTGTTTTTGTTTCTTGTTTTCGTTTTTTGTTTCCCTCTTATGTGTGTAGCCTTGGTTCCAAAAAAAAAATAATAAAAACAACGGAAACAATTCCTCTATCCCTGCTAAAACTAAAATATAATAAAAGAATGTGGGATGTCCTTACAGATCTGTGTTATTATCCTAAAATTGAGATCTTTTTAATTTAAATCAATTTCATTTGTTATTGTGTTTATCTTTTTTGACACAAAAAAAAAAAATAAAAAAAACACTATTCGCGTTCATATCCGGGTAAGTTATAATCATCATCTTCATCATCATCACGACCATCATTGGAGCTTGGTCTAATTACTATGGTATTATATGGTATTATAGGTTATATAGTATTATATTTTCAGTGTTTCTGCTACTCTTGCGGTCAATGGTGTGTGTTCTACAACCCAATTGCTATCTCTTAGAGCAGCCTTAGGGTCATGTAATGCACCCTTGCTGGATTTCTGGTGTTTGGCCAGGACATCGTTGTAATGGGACTCGTGTTTCTTGAACTCTCTTATCACAGTGTTATCTTCGAAGTCGACGTACACTCTTGTGTCGTAGACTCTTATTAGGACGTCGTCTACCCTTAGGAAAAACCTGCTCAGTAACAAAAGCCTTTCGTGCATGACTCTGATCTTCACGTTCAGTACCGATATACCGTTGTCCGCCAGTTCATCTTCAAACAGGATCATGTCGTCGAAGAACAAGATCTTATCCGGTCTAGTCAGCTTGTCCAGAGGTAGTTCTGCTGAGTCATCTCTTGTAAAACTTGGATCACTGGGTGTTGTACCCTTGTACAGAGTAGTATATGTCCAGTCGTAAGGGTGTGCTATTTCTAAGGGATTTGGAGAAGTGGCATCTGACTCTATATTATTTTGTTGTTGTTGTTTCTGTTTGGATTGCATCCATACCTTTGAATGTGCCACCCTTAACCCTGTCTCCTCTAACTCAACCATCTTCAAAGCGTCAAGAGCATTAAACTCGATAAACCACCCGTTCTTAACGTTATCTATTCTTACCAAATTGTTACCAAATATCATCTCCGGTAGAGGTAATTTCGGTAACTGATGGTTCTCCCAATGTTCCAGCTCCTGAGAGTTTAAGATAGGTCTCTTCTGGGTTGTGATCTTCCACGTCTCTTTGATGGTAATCGATGGGTTATCCTTCAACGGCATAGTGGCTCTAGGGGAAGGTATTATCACGGATCCGCAGTGGGGGCATTCTGGATTATTAGGGTTATTACAAACATGATGGGGTATTTTGTTGCTTGTACTTGCTGCTATACTGTTCTTTGTTACATTTTTTTTACTTGGAGCAACAAAAGAAGTCGCAGTTGCGCCCGTATTCATTAGACTTGATGTGTTGGTGTTATTGTCCCTTGGGTTTCTTCCTCTGATGGACATCGCATGCATCTCTCGAGCGGCATTGATCTGTATCGCATTAATCCCAGGCCCAGACCTCTTACCCTTATCCTTATCCATTCTAGTACTTTTACTTTGGTGTTTAGTCAACTGCGTAAACGATTTGTTGTACTTGTAAACTTGTCCTGATTCATCTTCCAGCTAAAAATCCTTAGAAATTCTTTGAAATTTCAACATTTTTTTTACGCCTTCGCCCATAAAAAAAAAAGAACGTTATAGAGGGGTTATATTCCAAGTACAAAATACGCACCCTCAATATTTTAAACATACACAACGAAGTAGTACAAGCTACTGAAAAGAAAAACGAGTTACAGCAAGAGAAAGTATGAAGGTGATGGGGTTTAATAGCAATCAGATTGTCAGGCTAGTCGCGACGCTGGCCCTTGTCGGTATGGTGTGGTACTTTGTGAGCACGAATGGTGATTCGATGTCTGTGCCATCTCGAGGCAGACTCAGAGAGGATGTACAAGAAAAGGCCGCCGATAATGGAAAGCTGCAGCATATAGAGGAGAACACTATCATGCCGTTAATGGAGGACCAGCAGGCTAAGCAAGAGCTAGGGAGAGCCTCCTGGAAGTACTTCCACACACTACTCGCCAGATTCCCAGACAAGCCTACAAAAGAAGAGCGCGACAAGCTCGCAACGTTCGTGCAGCTGTACGCGGAACTGTACCCATGCGGCGAGTGCTCCTACCACTTCGTCAAGCTGTTGGACAAGTACCCACCACAAACATCCAGTCGTACGGCAGCTGCGCTATGGGGATGTCACGTGCACAATATAGTGAACAATTACCTTAAGAAACCGGAGTATGACTGCAGCACTATTCTGGAGGACTACGATTGTGGGTGTGGTGATGGTGAAGGAGCAGTGATGGGAGGTAAAGTAACTGTTGAGAAGGAAGGAAGACAGCATGGTTAAAAGTTAAAGTTATAATAAAAGAATATTTGTTATTGAAAATTTATTTTTATATATATAGATATAATATAAAACGGTATTTTTTTTTGTTTATAAAACGATTTTCCAAAATCGTTTAATAATTTTATATGCAGTGAATTTTCTAATACTTTATTAGAAAATATAATGATAATATAATGCCCCTAGAAGAATAAATGCAGAATGTGTTTTGTAAAAAAAGAACAGAAAAAAAGATTTAAAAAAAAAATTCACAGTAGACATAGAGAAGTTCTTCTTTGTCCTAGCTCGTTGTAGCTAGTGTTGTAACCATCTTGTTGTTCATCTTCTTCTTCGTCAGAGACCAGGGCATCTTCTTCCAAGTTAGTCAACTTGGTCTGCAATAGTTGGATGTCTCTCTTGATATTGTCTTGTTCGTCAACCATGGAGTTAACTCTGCTAGAGTACTCAGAGGTGACTGGAGACAAGGATGGAATAACGAAAGGTTGTTCGATTTCAGAAGCTAGTTGTAGGTAGGCCATTTTTGTTTTGTATTTGTTTTGTATTTGTTTTGTGTTTTGTTGTTGTGTGATGATATATTTTGTATTATATAAAGAATGGATGAATGGAAGTTATAAGATTGGAGAATATACATACCCTTTTATATAAAAAAAAATTGTGAATTTCCAAGATGCAATTAAGTCATTTCAATTAAAAGTCATCATCTTGGGGTCGCACTTCAATATCCTTCAAACGGTGATTTCCGGGATAATAATTTCTTCAGCCCTTTTCTCTCTCTCCCTCGTCAAAAATCAAACGCATGAAGTGGGGGTCATGACCCATTGTTAAGAATTTTTTTGCTTCGAAAACTGAAGCGTCATGACCAAAGAAAATTTTAATCAAAACCACGTTTTCGCTAGAAAGTGGCGTAGACAATTACTGAAGAGGGGTGCTTCTCTGTTCTTCCAGAAAAAAAAACTAAATACGTCATCTGTTCTATCAAATTTCTTCAATTTAAAAAAAATTTAAACGGGAGTTCCCGAGAGATCTACGGAATTATGCGATAAACCATCACAGGAACATTTTAGAAAAATAATTACGGAATACCCCGTGGTCCAGTGTATTGGCCGTAGAAAGACCCCTGGTGTGAGGCTGTTGTTTTATTCACCCTCCCCCTTTTTTTTCTTACCATCATCCATAAAAAAAATTAAGATAAAAAAATAAAAATGACCGCGCACTTCAATGTGCGCCTCTGAGTCACACACACGCTCACACACTACTCCGTATCACGTAACATTGTCTTTCAGGGTAAGTTTGTATTAGAGCAAGGAGAAAAGACGTCATTCTCTTTATTAAGGCAATTACATGTGAAGAAAAGTGCGGGGGGTCATTTAATTTTTATAAAAGGGTTTATTTAGTCCTATTTAAATCTGTAGCCTATGATTGCCTGTGTGGCTTTCAATGCTTCGTATTTTACACGGGAGTCAGAGTGGTTTAGTAACTCCATGATGATTACTTTACCACCGGTGGTGCCTAGCACGTCGATACTTTCGGGGAGCAACTCTACTACGTGGGCTATATCGCTGAGTGCTACTTCGATGATTGTCTTTGTCTTGGCCTCGTTGATGTCTACCTTGTCTGTCTTGAGCTCTTCCAAGATCTTGACTAGCTTCTTCAGTAGTTCCCAGTTGTTGTTCTTGAACTTGTCGATGTTGTCTACCCAGAACCCGTTGTCGATGTGTGGTGGGGACCAGCACAGTAACTTGGAGTCTACCTCGGCGATGTACTCGTCAAACGACGTTAGCTCTCTGTATTCCTGGTCCAAAATCTCCTTGAACAATGCCAAGTCATCTTTCAACTCTTGATCTGTGTATTTACGCTCGATTAGCGACTCGACTACCGGCAGCGCATTGCCCAATAGCAGCAACTGCTTGATAAGTTTTTTGTCCTTGACCTCATTGTTGGCATCGACAAGACACTGTAGAAGGATCGCAATGCATACACGAGATATCTTCTCCTTGATGGTGACCTTCATTATCTTCAACAAGTTCAGATACTCGGTCAAGTACTTGGTGACATATTCACGCTGGATGTTTCTTTCAAAAGTGAGTACCCATATCAACAGCAAGGAATAGTATTGGATTTGGATAACCAGGTTGTTCGCATTTGGCACAAGTGCACTGCTTGTACTAGTGTGAAATGACTGGGATGAGTTTGATGAGGTAGAAGTACTGCTACTGAACCCCAATGGTACGTTCTTGTTACGCGAATCAATGGCTCTTCTCAAAATAATAAACAATGTAGGGGTGATCTCGGATTCATGCTTCCATATGATCAGTCTGTATGGACGATAGATAGCCAATTCTTGTAGCAGTCTGATACACACATAACTGGTATCCATCTCCTGGATGTTACTCAGAATCTTCAGTAAGAGACCGTCAGAGACTGTCAACAGGTTCTCCATCAAAGATGTGTCTTGTAGACCATCTTGAGAAAGTAAAGTGACCATGTTAAATGCGGCAATTAATATGAACTGGCTATCGTATGTCTCCTGGTCGTTGTGGAAGGAGTTGTTGAACAAATCATTTAGCAGTTGCTTATTCTCCTTGAACACCTCAATTGTGTCACGGTAAAATGATTCTGATGAAAGTAATTCGGCTATCAAATTTAGAGACGACTTCCTGCAATCTTTGTTGTCGTTATTTCCTACCAGTTGAACCAACGCCCTGATTAAGTTTTCATTTACTTGCAACTCCTTCTCATCGATATTCTTCTTCACAAGTACATTCTCCACCAATTTAGCATATGTAGCTTCTTCCTCAGTAATTTCTTCCGATCTCGATAAAGCTTCCCACGCAACAGATCTAGATCTGATTACAGAACGCATCTCATTGAAATGGATACTATCTAAAAGAATTCTCGTATCACCAACCATTGTTTTATCAATTTCCTTCGAGGTGTTTCCCTTCTAAACTTTTCTGTTAGATAAATAAACGGTAAGTCCTCTTTAACTGTTCCTGTACCCTTTAAGTGAAAATAATTTAAGTTTCTTTGAAATGAATAAAAATACCCTTTATTGGGCTTAAACCTCTCTCATTTTACTTCTTTTTTTTTTTTATCTCTTGCTGGTTGTCCCCTCCCCCGTGTAACTAGCTCCTAACTCGTGACTAGTGATATTGGTAAAGAATGTAATATATAAGTAATATTAATAAAAACACGCTATTAAAAACATCAAATGTATGTAGATTTCACTTATATGTATGGTGCCCACATATTTATTAGATGGCTTATTATTTTTTTTTTTTGTTGATATTGTTTTTTATGTATTGGGTATATTTTCTTGCGAATGGAGTTCTACAACGATAAAAAATGCTTAATTTAAAAGATGTTATAATTTTCATTTTTTTTTAAATATATATCTTAAGTATAGTTAAAATAAAATTTATAATAGTTTACAATTGAATAAAATAAGTAATTAAAATAAAAAGAATTTCAAAAAGAAGGACTTTCTTTTTTGGTCTCTTTTTTATTTTCTTTTAGTAAGAAAGTAATAGAAGGAATAATTGGAAAAGAAAAAATAATATAACCTGAAAATAATGTATGGTAGAATTGAAAAAAATATATATATATTTTGTGATTTTCAATTCCAACTTTAAGTATTTCTTTTTTTTAAAAAAGGAAAATTAAATTAGAAAAGAAAATCATATGCTTTATTCATGCAATAATAGGAGCCAAAACTGGGTTTTGAGCAACGACACCGTTGTAAGTGTTGTTCAGGTACTTCAACAACTCAACAACCTTGTTTCTCATCTCCTCAGATTGGAATTGTCTCAATCTTTCCATGTTTTCTTCTCTACCTAGAGTAGATTCTTGTTCCAACTTAACTCTTTCGTTTTCCTTGGTGAATACGTGACCGAACAACTCAACAACCTTTGGTGTAGCAGAGGCAATGACAGAATTGTTTTCTTCGTACAACTTCATGATCAATTGGAAAATTGGATCGTACTCCTCGAAACCAGTTCTCAATGGTAAGTGAGCCAATAAAGCTGGTAAAGTTTGTTCCAAAGGAATCAAGTTTTGGTGCTTTAGAGCCATTCTGGCAACACATCCACTGGCGTTAGCAAATGCTCTGTCAATGATTTCTCTTGTAGCTTCGTCATCGTCAGCAGCCTTTTCGTCAGCAACACTTAGCAATTGGTATAGGGCCTTCAAGACGTGTTCGTAGACTTGAGAAACATCGAATGGGGCATATTGACATAGTAGACCAACACCGTAAGCAGCGTTACCTCTGACCTCAAGGGACTTGTCAGTAGTCAATCTAATGACTAAAGCTTCAAGCATCTCGTGGATGTATGGATTACTCTCCTTCATACCTAGAGCAATCTCTGAAGCAGCACCAACAGCAGCAGATCTCTTATTCTTAGACTTAGATTGGAACAAAGCCAATAGAATGTTCTTAAATGGTTCGAAAACCTTGCTGAAGTCAGAAGCCAAAGCAATAGACAAGGAAACCAAAACTTCCAAAGCAACGTCTAATAAGGTAGCTTCAGTTTCAGAAGCATCTAGGTCCTCATCTCTTGGAACATCATCTTCTAGGTCAGCAACTTGGCAAGTGTGCTTGTTTTCCAACAAACTGGCAACTTGTAGACACAAAGTCTCTAGGGAAGAAGAGTCACCGTTGTCCATAATAATAACTGGACCGAAAAGCTTGATCATGTTAGCGAAGTCTTCCAAAATGGTAATAACCATGGAGGTTTCGAATTCGTTTTCCAAGTAGCTCAAAGAAGTTTCTCTAGCAGATTGGATAACAGCCAACACAGTTGGGTCAACGTAAGAACCAGCCAAAAGACCCTTTGGATAAACTTCTTGCTGAGCCTTGGAAGCCAACAAAACAGCCTTGACAATATTCCAGATGGTGTTCAGAGCGGACTCTCTCAAACCGTAGGATTCGTCGACTTGTTGTTGTAGAACCTTCAAGGATTGTTCGACGTATGGCAAAAAGTGCTCCTTAGTTCCCAAAGCCAATTCAGATAAAGCAGCGGCAGCAACTTCCTTCTCGTAAGAGATACCGGTGTTAACGGTGAACTTGCTTTGCAATTCTTCTTCAGTAGCACCATCAGCCAAAGCAGCCAATTCTTCAGCATCACCATCGAAGTTGAATTGATATTCGTCTAGCTCTAGAGTCTTGAAAATTTCTGGAAGAATAGTCTCCAAGAAAGGAGCGAAGTTTTCACCGTAAACCTTAGCCAAGTTAGCAATGAAAGCGTAACCAGACTCTCTCAATCTAGCAGAGTCGGTCTTGATAGCTTCATAAGCAGAGTTAACTAGTGGTTCAGCAAATGGAGCAAAGTTCTCAGATCTAACAGCTCTGGCCATAGTAGAGATGTTTTCGAAGGTGTTAGCTCTCAATTCAATGTCATCCTCACTCATACCCTCAATTTGAGAACAGTTTTGAATGAATTGCTCTAGGTATTCAACACTGGTCTTGAAGTATGGAACAAAAGCCAAACCAGCAGCAAAGGCAGCGGAACCGATAGCAGAAACAACGGCACACTTCAACTTGGAAGAGTTGCTGGTAGCCAACATGTGGAACAATTTGTTCATCAATGGTTCCAAGTACTTAGCGATAGCCTCGTAGGCAATGAACTCAAGAATACCATCCAAAGCAACAGTAGCGTAGTTGTAAATAACAACGGTACCAGCGTTGTCGATAATATCGATGATCAATGGCAAGTATTCTTCGTGGAACTTAGCGACTTCGTCTTGCAAGTCAGTGGTCAAGTTGTGGACACACTTCAAGGCGGCTAACTTAACAACTTGTTCGTTGTCCTTCAAACCGGAAATTGTAGCTGGAATAACCTTGTCGAATTGAGACAAGATGTAATCTGGAGAACCTGTAACAACAACGGAGATAGCCAATAGAATAGCTCTTCTTTCGAAAACGTTAGCGGAGCTCAACATAGGCTGCAAGTGTTCGACAATGACAGCGGCGACTTGAGATGGTGGCAATTCAGTAGAGGCGAAAGCCAAAAGTCTGATAGCGACCATGGATGGGGTATTTTCTTCGTTTTCACCGGTTTCATCCTCGTTGTTTAGCTCATCTTGAACATCGATTTCCTCAGCGGCGATCTTTAGAGCAGTCAAGGTAATCTCTGGACCTAGTTTAGCTTGGATAATCTTGGACTTTCTGCAGGATAGAGCAGAGATGATGAATTGAGTAGCGTAGACTCTAACATCTTCGTCGATCTCAGTGTTGATAGCGACCTGTAGGGCCAACTTGATCAAGTCTATAATGGCATTACCAGTCAATTGAGAGTCCAACAACAAGAAATCGTTCAAACAGTTGAAGATTTGCTTGGTGTTTGGAACGTCATCGGCCTTAATAACAGCCTCTAGCACAGACACCACGGATGGGATCAAAGAGGCAAACTTGGCAGCTTGTTGTGGGTTAATCTCTTCTTGTTCCTCGATCAAAGCGGAGACGTGGTTCAAAGCTTGAGCAGACAAGGATCTGGTCTCCAAAGAGGTGGTGTCATTGATGGTTTGAGAGAACAAGTTCAAGAAGTCATCGATGAAAGAAACCAAGCTTGCGTTGAAATCTTCCAATAGAGACAACAGGATAAAGACAGCAGTCTCTCTGGTCTTAGAGTCTTCACCGGCGGCAGCAGACACCAAGTTAGGAATCAATTCAGGCCACTGGTTTTCAGCCAACTCTTCGCTACCAATAACGGCGATAACACGAGCGTTGGCATGACGAATAATCTCCTTTTGTTCGCTGAAGGCATTTTGTAGAACAGCAGCCTTTAGACTAGATCTGGTAGCGACGTCCAAGTTGCTCCAGTGCTTAGGAACAAGTTTCCTTACTTCGACACCAGCTAGTTGTTTCAAAGCGTCATCGGAACTGTTGTGTAGGATATGAATCAACGCAGCGACAGAGGCAGGTTGAGTGTAGAATTGCTTCTGCAAAGTCTTGGTAGCTTCCTTAAGACCGGCAGAGTTAGGTTGCGTAATGGCAGCCAAAGCTTGCTCTAACTGAGCAACAAATTGTTGGTCCATTTTATATTAATTCTATTTCTTTTTTTTTTATAGATAGTAAAAGAAAAAAAAAAAAAAAGAATAACAGAAGAAGAAAAAAATAGATATTAATTCAAATTGAAAAAAAAAATCAAATTAATATTATAAAATTTTGAGTCCTTAATCTCTTTCTTCTAAATAAAATATAGATCAAAGAGTCAATTCAAGAAGTTATTATCCAAAATAAAAATGCGATGAGCTTCTTGCAAAATAAAAATATTTAAAATTTTTGCGATGAGCTATGGCAAACAAAAAAAAAAAAAAAAAAAAAAACAACAAAAAAAATATGAGAAAAAAAAAGAAAAAAAAAAAAAAAAAAAATAAATTATATTTTTGAAAAAAAAAAATATTTAAAATTTTTTGGATGGAAATATGACAAAAAAAAAAAAAAAAAAAAAAAAAAAAATCCCAAAAAATTTTTCAGGCAGAGTGCAAAAAAAAAAAATAAAAATTTTCTGTTCGTTCTGCGAAAGAAAAAAAAAAAAAAATTAATTCGAAGTAAATACTTGCTACACCTTTTTCTAAGCAAAAAGAACAAAATTTTAAGGTACACAAATTACCCTGCCGGCCCAATGGGTATTGAGAGAGAAGATCATCGAGAACAAAAAAGCAAATCACGTAATTATACACGTTACTGCATGTGTATTTTACGTGAGAGTGTATACTGGGTCACATGATATACGTGAATTGTTATAGTCAGGTGACCTGGTTGTCAATAGTTATATACACATGATCAGTACGTATAGTATGCTATTAAAAGAGAGAAAAAAAATCTTAATTTTTTTTTTTCTTCTTCCAACGGTGTGCACTGGTCAATTGAAGGAAGGGAATATTTGAAATATACTTTAACTACAAGAGGGCTGTTTAGTAGGATTTAGCAATAGAACACAACCTGAAAACAAACCAATATAAGAAGAACAAAGAATAATGCTACCACTTTACCTACTTACCAATGCTAAGGGTCAGCAAATGCGCATAGAATTGAAGAATGGGGATATAATTGCTGGTGAGCTTACAAATGTCGACAACTGGATGAACTTGACTCTAAGTGATGTTAATGAGTATAAGAGCAGTGAAAACAATGTCAACTTACCTCAGGTTAAAGTTGTCAAGTCTAAGGAAATCTACGTTAGAGGTGTTTATATCAAGTACATCACTTTACAAGATGACATCATAGAAAAGGTGAAGCAACAGATTAACAACAATAACAACAATAACAACGGCGGTAACAGACGCTACAACAACAGACAAAATAACAACAATAATAATAACAGACGTTACAACAACCAAAACCAAAATGGTAGAAGGAATTATAACAACAGACGTTACTATAACAATCAAAACCAAAACCAAAACCAAAACCAGAATATGAATAACATGAACCAACAAAGACCATCTCTAGAATGAATTGAATAATAACAACAATAAAAAAGAAAAAGAGTACATCTAAAACTTTTCATTTTTCTTCCATTGGTTTTTATTTATAATGCATTATGTTAATAGAGAACTGTAGTGAAAATTAAGGGAAGGAAAGAAAGTAAGTATTAATATGAAATAAACAAAAAAAAACAAAAAAAGTTTAAAATTTTATGAGGAAACATTTACAATTCAATTATTACAGAAGTTTAAATTAAGTTTCTAATTTTTTTTTTTTAATGATTTTTTTTTTCTTTTTTTTACTAGTAAGGAGGTTTGATAATTACCAACTACTATTCAGCAATGAATATAATGGTTAAAAGTTTTGGCTGTGCCATTTCTTTCTTCATTTTAACTTTTCCAGAAAGTAATAATTTGATAGGTTTATCAGTCTATGTAATATTAAATGAATATATATATTTATATTAGTAAACTTTTTACCTCTTTATAACTAATTGAAATCTATCAAATTAACTCTATGAAAAAAGAATTATATATATTCGATAAACGTTGCGTTAGAGAAAACAAAATTAAATATTATGCAAAAGGGCTATTATAAATATATGACATTACTTCACGTGAAAAATATAATTCTATGAAGCTAAAATTTTAATGGTTTATTATGATAGGAGTGGTATAGTTAGTAGTCATCAAGTTTGTAAATTTTTAGTACCATCCAATAGCTAGACAGGTAACTTAAAGATCCAAGGGCCCAGCCACACATACCGTTAAACAGGGCACTGTAGCATACCGAGATAAAAATTGAGGAGAAGCCCTGGATATTCAAAATAAAAAAGATATAGTATAATGAATACAGTTCCATGTACCAAGCACAACTGCCACCCATCAAGAAACTTTTCCAACCCCATGTATGACGGAGGTATCTATCATTCTTTGACTTAATCATAATGTAACAGCCAATCATGGCAATTTCACTGGTGACAATACAAAGAATGGTTATGTTTGCGAGGAGGAAACCATAGTAATAGTAGAAAGTTGTCTTTTCCAACCAAACGGATTTGTAAACGTACTGTAACTCGACCCATATAATGATAAAAGAACATAGACCACCTGCAAGCGCACCAAATGTGGTAAAGGAATCATGTTTAATATCAAAAAGTAGCCTTTTGAAAAGCGAAATCTTTTTAGTTAGCTCAGGCTTTGATCTACTTACAATAGTTTCTCTTCTCATGGATGTACGTCTTGCCAAGGTACCATATCTATGAAAATTCCAGTTGGCTGCTATTACACCACCTAGTAAACTTAATGGAATGCACGTAACAAAATAAATAGAGACAAGGAAAACCTCAGTTTTAAATGGCAAAGCATGAGTAGAGTCATGCGCTAAGATAATACTATTAAGGATGAATGAAACGATCATCAAAGCACCAGGTAAAGAAGATCCACAGATAATTGAGAAAGTATATAACTTTTTCTTGTCTTCTGCAGGCTTTACCTTTCCTTTCAAAATCAAGTGCTCAATTAATAGTCTAGTTCCGATATAACCCGAAAGCCCTGCTCCACAAATGAAACAAACCAAAGACATAGTCAAGACAATAAATCTGATGTTATGAAGTTTGCTTAATGAACAGGAAATAACCAAGGCTCCCATGACAGTAAATAGGAATTGAATACCCATAGATGTCAACACTACTAGTAGACGATAGTATGGTATTTTCCCCTTATTTATCCACGTTTTGGCGTTAACACGGGCTGAGCCGGTTAATTTGTTATCATTGTCATAATCGCCATCTTCACTCTCGTCTTTTATCTTTGGGCTCTTGAGCTTTTTTTGGAAGACACCTAGTAGGATCACAGAAAGGGCTGTACTAGTCAAGGCTGCAATACCTACGGAATTTAACAAACTCATCCAGTGAAATTGCTTGGCTTTTGAGTTTGATAACTCTCCGTTATTCAAAAAGAAATCCCAACGATGATTCCAATCAACTTCGAATTCTTCTCTCCAATAAACGGAGTAAGTAAAAGGAATGAAAGTTAATTCATCGTCTTTTTCTGGAACTTTAACCTCATAATGTCCGTGATCTTTGCTGGCTCCAGGACAGTGATAATCATCTACTGACTTTGGATATACTTCAAACCCAACAATTGTGAATTTTTCTTCTGAAATAGCATGATATCTTACGACCAACATAACATGGTTATTCAAAAATACTTTACCGGTGTCCTCTTCAACATAACCTAAGGGAAATCCTGCAGCATAGTATTTCCGGTGACTCTGTTGAGAGATAAACGTAGTAGCTGCTGGTAAGCTCTCATCAATTAACCATTGAACTACATAGCCTTGCTGTATAAGTTCTTTGGCTTCTATCATACCTTCTTTTTTCGTCTTTCTCGCACATAAGACCTCACATGGGGCATCTTTTCCAAAAGTCAATGCATAATCGCTCTGCCATTTCCTATCACCACGAAATATTTCATCTAAAGACAAATGTAATGGTTTCTTCTCCATCGTTGGCGGACAAGTGAATTCCAGATCATAATACGCATATGGCAACTGTGTCAAATCAGATTCAACTTTATTGACTATAAGTTCCACATGATCACCAAATCTATATATATTAGGTTTTAACCATCCATGTGCGTCTTGCCCTTGATGTATTATGGAATCCAAATACGGTATTATTTTCAAAAGTTGCCATATTAGCATCACCAGGGTCAATAAAAGACTTAGTCTGAGTAACTTTCCCTTACGACTACTTGAAGTAACCATTATTATCTTAAGTTAGTTTGTGTTAGGAGAAGAATAAACGATATTGATCTGCACAATAGTATATTTTAATTTTGAGTAAATCGAAATCCTTTTTTTTATTTTTAATTGTATTTTTTCCTTTGTAACCTGTGTCAAAGATTATTTATCACTGACATTCACAACTGAAGGTATTGATATCCCATTAAGGTAATTGAATACTTTTCAAAGCAAAGTTATTGATGCATTGTTCTCATTTCTTATTAAGAATATTTATTTGACAGTTCTCCTCGATGAGGTGAAAAAACACTGGGCACGCGAACTTTTTTTTCTTTCTTTTTTTCTTTTTTTTCGATTTTTTTTTCTGGGTTGGTGATCACCAATGATAGATAGAATAATATATTAATAATTGCTGTATGAAGAAAGTTGTAGAAATGTTTATTTAAATACAATCAAACCAGATTATAAATGAACGTAGAATTAGTAGCTTTTATTTCTTTTTTTTGATCAAAAAACAATAAAATATTAAAATTAAGTAAAAAATTAAATTAAAACAATTAAGAGGTATAGAATTAATATTAAGAGCAATTTTATTGTATTCATATAATGGGGCCAGATTAGTTATCCGTTTCTATTATCTATAAGTAGAATATTGGTATCGATAAATGGGTTAATGTTACAAGTCATTGATAATAGAGGGATTAAGTTATTATAGATCAGCTGGCCTGTGATGTTCAGTATCAAAGTAACCAGTATCTTCAGCTTTTGTGGAATCCTTTTGTTGTCTGCTTGTCTTTCTCGCAATTGCTGGTGATGCCAATCCTGATGCCAATAAAAATGGGCTGCTAAATCCATTTGTTCCTGTTGTGGTATTCGTCGTGGTCGATACGTTGTGAGCAGAGTTTACACTTGTATTTTCTTCGGAAGTAGCAGTACCTGTGGTGGTATCATGATGGGACGATACTGTTTGATGGGTTTTATCCGGTTGGCTTCCATGGTCATCTTCATTCCAAAGGTTTTCTTGCTTTTCCAACTCTTGTTCTCTAATCTTATTCTCTTCACGAGCCTCAGCAAGTAGTTCCTGTGCCTTGGTCAAGGAAACAGTTGGGGTAGAGTAAGAACTGACTACTGGAACTGTGGTGTCGATATCAATGGTAGCTTTGATCAATGCAGCCATCCATCCTCTCATCTCTTCCTTGGAATCAACGGCAAAGTAGTGAGTACGAGGTTGTGTAAATGTTAGACCCTTCCTAGAACCTGGTTGAGGTGGGACTAATTTGAAACAGAAACGACCTTTACCAGTACTTGCAGCAAATAACGAAACTAACTTATCATCTTCCTTTGCTGGAATGGCACGGTGAGCTGTGATATCAATCAAACCACGTTCTCTGGTATCAGTTGTGCTAGAGAAATATGAAAGTCTAGTACCATGTAAGGTAAAGAATCTTGTTTTCCAGGTACTCACAGTACCACTACCTTTCTTGCTCATCCATCCAGAGAAGTCCGCATCCTTCATTGCATTCTTCACGCTAATCGTTCTTAAGCCTTCAGTGAAAGCAGAAGTTTGCTGCTTGCGTGGTTTGGTATTTTTCGGCTTAGTTTTAACTGCTTCACTAACAGATCTCTTCTGGTTATCTTCCCAACTATTCTTTGGTGACGAATTCTTGGTAGTTGTTTTAGCGCTAACAGATCTCTTCTCCGGCATCGAATTTGTTGGTTTTGGAGATTTCGGAGTTCCGGAACTAGATTTTTGAACGGATGGAGATGACTTTTCATGATCTGGTGAATTCTTAATAGCATTATTAGTGAATTGCTGTCTAAATGGACTTAAGAATATAGAAGCCACCTTATTTGGTCTATCATTATTTGTAGGTTTACGTTCTGGTATCTTTTCTTTATTAGCGTTGGAACCAAAAGTTGCTATAGAGGAGTTCCTTCTGTGCTGTTTCTTAACAACATCGTCGTCGTTTTTGCTTGTTTTTAGGTCAATTAATGACAAAGATCTAGATGGACTTGCATAGACACTGGAAGTTGCGCTTTCCTCGGAAATTGCACTATTGCGATCATCGTTACTTATGTCCTTCTTATTTGGTGATAGTAATGACATCCTATTCATCATAGTTTTGAACGGGCTGCTAGGTTCACTGCTTTTACTTCCGCTAGTAGATGGTTTTGTATCTGGTATATCATTCTGTGTGGATTGACTAACATCTCTAATTGATGGAAATGATTCATTTACTACTGCTGGAGACATTTGAGGTTGTACAGGGCTTGGGTAGGAAGGTGGTTTTGGTGCTCTACGAGGAGAAACGAATAGGTCTTCGTCTTCTTCAGCAGGGTTATGGCCACCAACCCATAAAGATGTTGGTCTGTGTCTTGTAGATGGTGTTCTGTTTTCACTAACCCCAATTGGTAAGTCTTCCATGGAGTGCGAAGCTTTTCTATAATGACCTTTCTCAGAAATTGAGTTAAAGGTTGCAGCAGGCATTAGTGATTGTGGGTTACTTCTATCACGCTGTTTTTCAACTCTAATCTTGTCTTCAGAACCAATTCTACCTTTGCGGGCCACTACCTCTCTAATAATTTCTATTTGCTTGTACATTTCAAACCTAGTTCCAAAAGAACCAATATCCAGTTCTTTTAAGTGCTCAAGCTTCAGTTCAAGCAAGATTTGACCAGAGATTTTGTGTTGTTGAAAAGAGCGAGCCGACTCCAAGTCGAAACCATGGCCAATGAAATAAGCTGTCACCTCATCGGGAGTCCAATTCTCAACATTTAAAAGTTCCATGATTTCATTTTGGTTTCTTGGCAAACTTACAGTCGAGGATTCATTAAAGTTCAAACCTTTTGTTGTAGAGTACACAGTGTTTTGAGTCATATCTCCTGCGGAGGTGGCTCCTGCACCAGAGTCATTATGTATTGAAGTGCCAAAAGTCATGTCTGCATCGAAGTCCGAGCCCGGTTGGTTCAAATCCTGCAATGCCCTATCAATATCGCTAATGGTACTTTTCACTGATACATTACGTCCCAAGTTGCTATGGCTATTGTTGTTATTATCGGCAGTGCTATTGGTGGTAAACATAGAGGCGCCGGACTCCATTAAATAAGGAGAAGCAACAGCACTGGTACCAGTCTCAGATTGAGAGAAAACGGGAGAATTTACAAGATCTTCTCTGGAACCAGGACTATATATACGTTTAGAAGATTTGGCTCTCATTATGGTGGACTTCCTCTCGGTCGCGAGCACCTGTGTGAAAACAACGGGGTATAGCCCTTCTTCTTTCGTCCTCAGATTCCTCCCGTAGTACCACCCATCATGAAACTCACCGTCATCATTTATGACTTGTATCTTGTCTCCAGGGTTCATGTCCAGCTCATCCTCCATGCGCTTGGTGTAAGCATTGATGGCTATATATAACGGAAACCTCTTTCCAGCACCAGTACTAGAAGGAGTAGCCATAGAGCTCCCAGTCCCAGTAAAACTAGTATCTACCGCCAGCTGAGGAGTGTTCATAGTACCTTTTTCTGTCTATAAAAAAAAAACTACCTTCTGAATAAATATTATGTTTTTTAAGGGGAGCCTCTTAAATTTTTTTTCTTTCTTTCTCTAGTTTTTAATTTTGTTTTTTTTTGAAGATATAATTTGAACTCAAAAATAAGAAAGTTTACCTATTTATAAATAGAATAGAATTGTACAGTTCCTCTGACGTTATTGTAAATGTGTTCTTGTTGAAAGTACTCCTTGTCTGCCCCCATTGTTGCAATGTGGTGTCCTTAAGAGAAAAAAAATTTTTTTTTTTTTTTCACACAGAGCGACTTTCCGAAATGGCAAATTCGCTTCTGGGTAGCCCACCCGCTTCGCAGAAACAGCCGCACAAAAGAGCCCGGGAAAGAAAAAGCAACTATTTAGGTACATTCCTTATTTAACCACGTATATTAGTACAGAGTGATGTAATACAATATCGAATATATATTATCTTTGTTGTTTATATATTATTGATCCTGTCATAATAATATTGTTGTTTTTGAGACGTAATTTTTAGGCCAGACATAATTTGGTCAGAGGTATTCTCTTTGAAGGTTCAGGTTTTTGTTTTATTACAGGCATGTTGTAGGTGGTGACAACAGGTTTCTTGACCTGGTGTAGCGGGGTTGGTATCAATGAGTAGTGTGTACAAGTGCAAGTCTTGGAGGCGGTAGTGGCTGTGTGGTGTATTCCTCGGAGCGGGCATCTGGTAGGTCTCTCGTCGCGTGTACCAGCAGTTGTGCCGAACCTGAGCAGTGCGGGGCCCTCCAGTGTTGCGGGGTCCATCGGTACGGGTTTCTTGTTTTTGCGTTGAGACATCATGAACCGGAGGACGTGAGTCTTCTTCTTGTCGTAGATATTAGTGCGTCTTTGACGATGCTTGTATACATGTTTGGACCTGCGTTTAGCATTCCTGTGATTCTTGCCTATAGTAGTTTCGAAGTTCATCTTGAAGCACTCGAGAACAGCACTCCCATCCTTAGCGATCATTATATATTTTTAGGTTATATTCGTTATATATGTATTTTACAAAGAGTAATAAGAAAAATAAAATAATTAATCTCCTTTTTTATTTTTTATTTTTTAATTCTGTCCTTGTATATTATATATAAGGAAGAAGATTGGGTCAAAGAAACAAAAAGAATAAAAACTCAAAAGGGATATTATGTATCCTTCCACTCTTTCTTTCTTTCTTTTTTTTTTTCTCCCTTCCTAGTTTTGATACCTCCTTTTGACATTATTTTTATAAAATTATGCTTTATTATTTTTTATTGAAAAGATCAATAATAAAGAATCAATAAAAACAGATTCAAAGAAGCTTACACAATTATCGCGCAAGAAATTGCAGGAGAACACAGATAAGGCAACAGGGATATAATATTTATCGGAAGAGAGCAAGATGATTTTCCAATTTTAATTCTTTTGATTTTTTTTCCTTCTTCATTGTAACACGACATTCTCTCTAAAAATACGAACAGAGGAAAAACGATTAAAGTGTTGCAAAAAAAAAAGCAAAGCAAAGAAACAAGGCTAAAAGGGATGTCATAATTAAGAAAGTCTACTAACTTTTTATAGAAAACAAAGGACTCCTGCTCGTGTGTACTCAAACCAAAATTCCTTTCTTTTTTCTCGTATTGTTGCCATCTCAAAATGAATTTTTATAGAAGGAAGTTTAAGAGAAATAGGGATTTGCTCTACGTCATTAAGATAAGGAAATTAAAAATGTGGAGAGGTATTTTTTTTGTATATATTCTTTTTTTGTTATTTTTTTATTTATTTTTGTAATAACAAAAGAAGAGAGAGGGTTGTGGGATGCAAAAAGTGGGAATATTAATTTTTTTTATGTACATTTTTTTTTACAAAGGGGGGGGTGCGGGTCATAACTTCTTCTTTTTTCGTAGTACTAGCATCTTTATGTTTCTTAGATTAACACTTTTTCTACACAGAGCACAAACACCAGCCCTTTTTGGTGTTCTTGAGTTGTTAACCATTTGGAAGAGACATTCGCAACAGAATACATGGCCACAGGGTGTCATCATGGACACTTCAGGAGGTTCAAAACAAATGGGGCACTTGTAGTCTCGTGCCCTCTTATATTCTCTTTTCTTAGCTTCTTCGTCCTCATCCGGTATCTCTACCACTTGCTGTTCTTCTGCTTCCAAGTTGATGGTCTCAGGCGTTAGATTGGTGTTTCGCCTCTTATTAACATCATCTATATCCTCTTGATCTACATCGTCTACATCCTCTATAATCTCCTCCTCATCATCAAATATATCTCTACTCTCCGTGATATCATCATCAAACTCATCATCTGATAAACTCCTCTTCATTCTTTCGTATTTGTGGGCTGTACCAGAAACACAATATTGTGCTGTATTCCTCGTTTGTATTATTGTATAGTAAACAATGGGCACACCTCTTCCTTATATATGACCTTGTGCCTGATAAAAGCTTACCCCTACGGTAATCTCTAAGACAAATAACTGCCTTTCGCTGTGTGTGTAAGCAATAATCCCGAAAAATTTAGTTTTTGTTATCTTTTCGCAAGTTTTTTTCTTGTCCTACAAACGGAGAGTTTTTCATTTCTTTCTTTTTTTTTGCTTTCGGGAAATGGCCAAGGGAAAAACTGAAATTTTGTTTGACTGTGCACACCCGTACACCCATATCTTGTTTTATATTTTCTTCAATTTCATTTTTATTTTATTTTTTTCAAGTTGGAGTTCAGGGCGAAGTTTTTTTGTTGCGGTACAGGAGTGTAGGCTGAGGGAGTGGGAGTGGGTGCTGGTTTTTGTCCCCCATGCTCGTCCTAAGTCTAGAGATCAAGCCTAGAGGCTAGGCTGGGGTTAGCCTAGACTATCTCCTTGTGGGCACTGACTCTAGGCTCGCATGGTCTCCATTGGAAAAATTGGAAAATATTCCAAGTGCTTCGAGTGAGGGAGGCAGAGAGTGGGAGAGAGAGGGAGAGACCTCATCGCTGTGATTACACTGTGGGATACTGGTGTGTGTGTGTGTGAGAGAGAGAGGGAACCAGTATATTGAAATTTTTACCTTCCCAAGTGTACTCTCTTCTTTTTTCCATTTTGTTAAAAGTAGTATATTATTGTTAGCCGCTACATTTTTGTTGCTATTTTCTTTATTTAGCTCCATAACGATACCAACGAAATCACACAAGAACAATGTCAGGTAACGGTGCTCAAGGTACTAAATTCAGAATTTCTGTATGTTTTAAAAGATATTTGAATGAATAAGAAGAGGAATATTGAGTTTTTTTTTTTTTTGATGAGGTGGGTGCAGAAAGGATACGTTAATGGAAATGCAATATGATATAAACCCGTATTATAAGTTGAATCTGTGGAATATCAATAGACAGTGCGAAGATCAAGGAGTTGTCGTTTTTTTTATGTTAGGATGGAAAATGCCACGAGGATTTGAAATGTTAAAAATGAAAGAACACAATTACATGATATATCAAATTAAGCACAATAGTTTGTGAACCCACCCTAGAAGACTCTTTATGACGAAATTGGACAATGAAATAAAAGGATTTAATACTAACAATCTATCTATTTTACTTATTATTATTTTTTTGTGGAATATGAACTTGAATGATTTTTTTTATTTGATTACTCTCTGTTAATATGAATATGCTTCGATATAGTTGATAGGGAATTAACGTGGAAAGATAACTTTGTAAGAGAGAGCATGAAAAATCATTGAAGGAAATAAGAAAAAAAAAATGTAATAGAAAAAAATGGACTTATATGTACAGCTAGGTTTGCCAACCGGTGCCATCATGAACTGTGCTGACAACACTGGTGCCAGAAACTTGTACATCATTGCTGTCAAGGGTTCTGGTTCCAGATTGAACAGATTGCCAGCTGCCTCTCTAGGTGATATGGTTATGGCTACTGTTAAGAAGGGTAAGCCAGAATTGAGAAAGAAGGTTATGCCAGCTATCGTTGTTCGTCAATCCAAGGCCTGGAGAAGAAAGGACGGTGTCTTCCTATACTTCGAAGACAACGCCGGTGTCATTGCTAACCCAAAGGGTGAAATGAAGGGTTCTGCTATCACTGGTCCAGTCGGTAAGGAATGTGCTGACTTGTGGCCAAGAGTTGCATCCAGTTCCGGTGTCGTCGTCTAAATGTGATAAACTACAAATATAATATAGTTTCTTATTTAGTATAATATAAAAAAAAATTCATCATTAAAAAAACAATATAAAGACCGTTTAATTTTTGTAACATAACATAATTTGCAATGGATCATCTATTTTATTATTAGAAATAACAAAATTTTTATAAAACAATACACATCTAGTTTTGTCTAACTAAGAATACCATAACGATAAAGAATAAAGTCCTTGAATGAATAATAATGATATAAAAATAAAGATGAATAGATAAAGAAACAGCTAGAAATACAAATGGTTATTGTCTTTTTTTTTTTTTTTGGTAATGTAAAAATACAGTAGAGTTTTGAAAGTCTATTTTTATTTTTTTTAATGGTTTTTTGGGTATGAGTCGTTAAATTGTGAAAGTTCGTGTTAATTCAAAAATATATTTGATTTCTTTTAATACAATTTTCCCATTATAGTTCGGAGTCATTATCTATAAGTGTAACGTAATTACTTGGGATAATACCGGTCTCACCAGACTCCTTTTTAGCTTTCCACCATCTACCTTCAATATCACTAACCAGAAGTATTTCACCCTGTTCAAAAGACATTTCATACGCATCAGCTGCATCAGCTTCGTAAGCATATAATGCTTTAGCTCTATAAGGGAAACTCTCGTCATTAATGTCCGAGTAAAGACCCAGGGTATCACCCATTGTAGTTTCCGTATTATTATTTGTTGTAGCAGTAATATAAGTATCACCAACCATGTTGGAACCTCTCTGTGATCTGACTGGTGGATTGTTATTTGTGGGCAGATCACTAGACGATGGGTAAGGAACACCAGTGTTCTCAAACTCGGTTAATGCAGTAGATGAGACATAGTTAGAGGTTTGTGGGTTAGAATAAAATCTATCGTTAACACTAGCACTCTCAGACAAGTTACCACCATGTAAGTTATGTGTACTATGTGTAAGCTTGACTGATGAGGTACGGTACTGTTGTCTGCTCGATTTTCTGTACGCCTTAATCCTCGAGGTCTCGTAAGGAGATGGTTTGATACCATTCATAGCAAACGAATCAATCCATTTGTTGGTAGGAGATGCGTTATCACTCCCGAAATAGAACATCCAGATCAAGTTCACCATTGAAAGAAGCACCACGCCCGCAGACGCGGCAGCTTTCTGATTGCCTGCACCATAAATAAAATAGTTGGCACTGTTCGTGGTATACACAAACGCAACACCAATGGCAGCAGTTAGAAACGACCTGTAGTAATCCACCACGTCATAGATGTAGAAAAGAACCAGCATCACTATCAGCAGCAACTGGAAAGCTATACCCCACCACGTAAACCTAGGAAACTGCTGGTCTACTTGCACCGAAATACACCCACCAAGCGCTATTATCCAGGATATAAGCCCAATCAATATGGAAGAGATCGCAAACGGATCACCAAGCAGGTTCCTGAGCCCAACATTCCTTGTGCCTCTAGACCATTTATTTCCCTTTCTTCTACCAGACATTTTGGATAATTTATATTGTAGCTACCACTGTTTGTGTATTCTTTACTTAATCCTTTGATGTCCTTCTGTTTTAGTCCTCTTCTAGGAAATCTGATTCCTAATCCAGCTCACAACTTGAAGGTTTTACATTTTTCTGCCTGCGATGAGCTAACGCGTTTTGCTCTTCCAATTTTTTTTTATTTTTTCCCTCTCGGCAGAAAAGTTTCGGCCCTTACACGTTTCTATATTTAGACTATTTCGTGATATTTGATATAAATACAATATACAATATATATATATTGAATACACTTTCTTTAGTGCTTTGCGTTCAGTTTTAGTGCTGCGTATAGCGATGCTGTCATCACGAAGAATCCCCAGAGTGTTGCCATTAGGCCGAGTCTCTTGAATATCTTGTCCTGGGTGGTCAATGGTTTGTTGTCTGATCCGATGAGCATGTAGCCGAATATGCCAGGCAGGATGAACGAGATGGAGGTGGACCCCGTGGCCCCGACTATTGCCAGCACTTTATCTAGTGAGTGGACTGACATGGCCACTATGTACGATGGTATGATGATACCCGCGGTGATGGAGAGAAACAACCTTCTGTCCATGTCTGTTGGTACGTCTCTGATAGAGCCTTGTTCAACAGCAAGTTCATTCTCCTCAAGGGAGCTAATGGAACGCACCAGTGGAGTTCTCTCTGTAGGTTCAGATGATGTTGTAGTAGAGGCACGGGCAGTGGAACTCTCGCTTAGCTTCGTCTCCAGGTCCGGGAAGAAGAATAGTAGGATGTTGTGTATAGAGCTTCTTGCTGGGTGGCATTGCAATGGGAACGCCAGCATGACTAGCAATGCGATAGCGATTCTCCCAATGATGCTCGAAGTGCTCTGTGGGTACAAAGTGATGATATTGCCCACGATATTGTCGCCAAATGTCAGATAGCCGCATCCGCCTATGGCAATGTACAACAAACAGGCCAGCGAAGTGGAGATCAGTGGGATATACTTGGTGTTCTTGAAAGAGTTGTCCCGTTGTTCATTGATTACTGAGAACATGTTGTGATGGCAGGTGTATGCAAACACAAAGATCGGTAGTGTGGTCAATATGCTAGGTTCATGGTGAGGGAACAATATTGAAACTCTACCTTTCAAATCTTCTAATTCCTGTGAGGGAACAAAATAATGAACCATGACAAGTGCACATAGATATGCAACAGACACAATAGCCAGTGTAGAGGTGTGTCTCAATGAGTTCAATTTTTTCATGAGACACAAGGGAGTCACTACAAAGATTATCACCAGTGTAATATGGAAGTTACGGTTCAATAACAGGTGATGATCAGTGAAAGAACCAGCAATTTGAGGCAGCAAGTCACCAACAACTATCAAATATGATATCCCAACACCTAGACATTTGATCGCAATGGCAAGATCAAATACAACACTCAAATTTTTATCGATTACCTGAGTCAACGAGAAAAACGAAGCCATACCTTTCTCGGGAGCATACTTCGCAACCTTGCTCTGTATCAACAGTGTCACGGTAGAGCATATACCACAGAACAGAATCATAGCAACTCCATAGACCAACCCAAATGGTTTAAACGCGTATGGCATCGCCAGGATACCTGCCCCGCACGCGGTGTGTAAAAGAGTCAACACTCCAGATGGTATTGAAGAGGGCATATTATAGAAAAGGATAAGTGCAATATAATTATAACTAGAGAGACCTAGGAGTGTCTGCTGAGCTTAGAAATTGCAGACGGCATATGTTAAACATAGATCAAATCCCCTTAAAAATAATTTTTGAGTTGTTGATGAAAGCTCATCGCTTTTTCGGTTCTAAGAAAAATTTAATGTGCAGCAATGAAAAGTTGCAACAAATGCATACAAAATCTTTCTTGTGGAGCAAAAAGCACAAGGATTTGGTCTTTGTAGGAGGTTTAACAAAGATTTTAGACTTATTTTAGTTCAGTAACTGAAGGGTGGAAATAAAATAAGAAGAAAAAGCAAGAAGAAATGAGTGAAGAAGCCAAACCACAGGAGGTTCCTGTTGTTGAGAAAGAAGAAACACCTGTCGATGTCGATGAGACTACAGTGGATCAGGAGGCCAATGAAGGTGAGCAAGCTGATAAGAAGAAGAAAAACAAGAAGAAGAAGAAGAAGAAGAATAACAATATCAAGAAGATTGAGCTACTCTACCCTGACGGTGTGTATCCCGAGGGTGAGTGGATGGACTACCAACAGGATTTCAATCTAGAGCGTACTACTGATGCTGAAAAGAGATATCTGGCTCGTGACATGGAGAATCAGTCACATTGGAATGAGGTCAGAAAAGGTGCTGAGATCCATCGTCGTGTTAGAAAGAATGTGCAGAACAAATTGAAGCCCGGTATGCTTCTGACTGAGATCGCAGATATCATTGAGAATGCCACTAGAAAATTCACTGGTGCTGAGGATTTGACTAAGATGGAGAACCCTACCAGTGCCGGTATTGGTTTCCCTACTGGTCTATCTCTAAATCACTGTGCTGCTCATTACACTCCAAACACCGGTGATAAGACTGTTTTGAAGTATGAGGATGTGATGAAGGTTGATATCGGTGTTCAAGTTGGTGGTAATATCATTGACTCCGCATGGACTGTTAGTTTTGATCCGCAATACGACAACTTGCTTGCAGCTGTTAAGGACGCCACGTACACTGGTATCAAGGAAGCAGGTATAGACGTTAGACTGACTGATATTGGTGAAGCCATTCAAGAAGTTATGGAATCGTATGAGGTTGAGATTAAAGGTGAAACTTACCAAGTGAAGCCTTGTAGAAACCTGTGTGGTCACAGCATTGGCCCATACACCATCCATGCTGGTAAGTCCGTTCCAATTGTCAAGAACGGTGATCAAACCAAGATGGAGGAAGGTGAACACTTTGCCATTGAGACTTTCGGTACCACCGGTAGGGGTTACGTCGTCAGCGGTGGTGAGGTCTCTCACTACGCCCGTATGCCTACCCCGGGAATGCCACAACCTAATCTTGGCAGCGCTAAGCAACTTCTGAAGGTCATCGATGACCATTTCGGTACACTACCGTGGTGTCGTCGTTACCTAGATAGACTGGGCCAGGACAAGTACCTGTTTGCATTAAACAACTTGGTCAAGAACGGCTACGTCCAGGACTACCCACCCCTAAACGACGTTATCGGATCATACACCGCCCAATACGAGCACACCATTCTACTACATCCACATAAGAAGGAAGTGGTGTCGAAGGGTGACGACTATTAATGAAGTATTTTTTTTTTAAATATTACATACAAAAAAACGAACTACGAAAAACGATATAGAAATATACATCACACCTTAAACAATACATTAAAAAGATAGCAATTGTAAGGTAACTATGATACTAATATGAATATATATAGGGCTCGTTTATATTACTTGTCATGCATATTATCCTGTAGCACGAAATTATACTAGGGAGTGGACAGGGAGTGCTCCGGGTGAAAAATTTAAACAAAAAAAAAAAAAATAAAATAACAAAAAAATAAATAAAGAGGAATTGGAATTTTGTTTTCGATTCCTTGTTTTCATTTATTGTTTGATCTTGTACATTCTAATCAGAGACTTGTTTATAAGCCTACTTCAAAGGACGCAATTTCATCAGGGAGGATAATAACCTAAGAAAAAACCAAAGGGAATTAGACGGAATATCGAAGTAAAAAAAAAGATAAACAAGAAAATCTAACGATAAAAAAAAAAAAGGAGCGTTACTTTCTGAAAGATAAAGAACACATAAAATAATAACAAAAGAAAAGAAGATGTCTCTCGTTGATATTTCCCCAGATGTGCTAGAGTACAAGTCTCCATTGACCAGACAAAGCACTGAGTATGTTACTGTTAAGAATAACTCGGATCAACCAGTTGCCTTCAAGGTCAAGACCACTGCTCCAAAGTTCTACTGTGTGAGACCTAATGCTAGTGTTGTCGAGCCAGGTGAGACTGTTGATGTTCAAGTCATCTTCCTTGGTTTGCCAGAAGCACCACAGCCAGATTATAAGTGCCGTGACAAGTTCCTTGTCATAACACTCCCTTCCCCATATGACCTAGGTTCCAAGAGTGTGTCTGAAGCCTGGGCTGACCTGGAGGCCGAGTTCAAGCAACAAGCTATTTCCAAGAAGATCAAGGTGAAATACTTGATAAACAGTGAAGTCGAGAAGAATCCAGAGAGTGTTCCTGAACAAAAGCCACAACCACCAAAGCATGAGCCTGTAAGAGAAGCTCCACAACAAGCTGCCAAGGTGGTTGAGGAGACACATGCAGCTCCAGCTCCAGCTCCTGTACAAGCTCAAGCTCCTGTACAAGAGAAACACATTACTACTGAAGCACCAGCTGCAGCTTTCGCCGCTGCTGCAGAAGCTGCAGAAAAGGTTACTCAGGGCCTAAGGGCTGAGGAAACCATGCCTCAAACCCAGGCTCCAGAAGTCATGCAAAAGGAAACCAAGGAAGAAGTAGAAGAGGTAGAAGAACCACGTAGTGTTAGCTCTACTTCCACCACCAAGGTCGAGAAGGATGGTAACACCAGTACAATTTTGATCTTGGTATGTGTTCTGGTACTAGTATTAGGATGGTTGTACCGTTAGTATTTTTTGATTTTTTATTTTTCTTCTCTCCAACATTGTGATACCTCTTTCTTATTGTATAATTATATATATTTATATACTTATATATTTTATACTCACTTATAATCTTCTTTTATATACAAGTATAAAAAAATTTTGTTTTACTCAAAGTAAATTGTAGTTTATTCCAATGTTACCATGTATTAAAACCAAGTTTACGTTCAAGGCATTACGTGATTTCTCCGAAGGGTTTGGTCTCTTCATGGACCAAAAATTCCCTTTCCCTTTGCTTCCAAGGAAGAAAAAAAAAAAAGGGACCTGTCCTTTTTTTCATACCTCCACTACGGGTGTTTCTAAGCGAATGTAGATCTTTTTGATTATTTTTTCAATTTCCCGTGAAAAATATAATCGAAGCTCTACAAAGCAATATATAAGAGACACTTTTTGAAGCTTTGACAGGTTTCTTTGCTTACTCATTTTTGATTAACATCCGGTGGATTGAGTTACACTCTATTATTTTACAACAATTTTTTTTTCTCTAATTTTTAATTTAAAGTTTATCTTCACGTTACACTTAGTATTTTAAAGATTCCCTTTTTTTTTACGAGAATAATGGATTTAAGAACAATTGACAATGACGAAAGAGACCATATCCAGTTGACATCAAGTCCTAGCTATATAAATTGGCACATGTTTGGGACAACTATAACACAGGAACTAGTTTTTGTGTATAGGAAAGGGAACAAGAGACCATTGTCTGAACGTCCTACTTCTGAATTGAAGAAACAAAAAAGTGACCGTATAACGAACATGTCCTGAAATGAATTCTTGATTCTTTTACAGTACCACAATGCAATGCCACGAATTGAAAAAAATGAAAAAATAAAAAAATAAAAAAATGAAAAATAATATAGAAAGCTGCTTGGGCAGTCTATATTACTTTTTTCTCTGTAATAATATTCTCATGAGTTTTTAACTGCTCATGATTGTAATTCACACATATTAACTTCTTTAATTTTAATATAAAAAGGATAAGTTATAAATAATATCTATGGGAAATAATAATAATCATAATAAAATTAATAATAAATCAAGTGATCTCTTTCTTTCTTTTTTTTATATATTGTAATTATATATATATGAACTATATTACAGGGTGATGTTTGTTATATTGTTGATGACGATATTTTTAAGTTTGGTGGTCGAAAAGATATTGGAAAATATTAAATGGATGCAAAAATATTTCGAACGATTAAAAAAAAAATAATAATAATTAAGAAATAAAATATATCTATCTTCTCAAATAATCCCTTAGGTAGTTACCTAACTTTTCAGCACCTTGCTCCACAACGTCCTTTAGAATTTGTAGTTCGTCTTCTGCTTGAGAGTTGAAATCGATGAAAGAGTTAGGGTTGTTGTTAGCACCACCATAGGCTCTTTGAGGGTTGTAACCGTTGCTTCCACCACCCATTTCATCCTCAGCTTCTTCTTCTTCACCGAAGTACGATGATGAGGAAATAGAGGTAGCATTGTCGAATGTCTTCAATTTTTGGCGAGCTTCCTTTGAAGCCTCTTCATCGTAAGAACCACGACCAAACATCATATCAGATGAGATAGCCTTGGAGCCACCGTACTTGGCAGCAACAGAACCGGTGTATTTTGGTCCAGAGGCAGCTCTCTTGGCTTCCTTGTGTTGTTGAGCCAACTCGTTGGCCTCGTTGTTAGTCATACCAAATCCAAGCTTGGCAAATTTCGGTTGCAAGTCCTCCACTGGTGCATGAGTATGAGAGTTGTTGGTAAAACCAGAGTCGTTATCGTTATCGTAGAAGTTATCCTTATTCTCATTTTGCTGTTCTTCTTCTTCTTCATCTTCACCACCGAAGTTGGACGCCATGTATTTCTTCGTATTGGCAGGGTTAGCGTAACTGTTATTGTTGTGTAGTTCCACTTCCTTCTCTTCCTCTGCTTCCTTCTCGAATTGGTCGAATAGATCTTCGGCATTAGACTTGTCAACTTTTTTGGCAGACAATTTGGTAGGCTTTCTAGACGATGAAAGAATAGAGTGCTTCTTAGCACCAGCCCCACTACCAGACGCCAAAGAAGAACCAGTCTTTCTTCTAGCACTTAGGATAGAGCTACCTGCTTTGCGTGCGGCTGGGGAAGAGGCCTTGTTGCCAAGGTTGGAAGATGAGTTATTTTTACTGGAAGACAAACTTGTCTGGGTATTTCTTGGTGATAGAGTAGGGGTCAATGGGTTTGACTCAACCTTAGGCTTCTCCCAGTTAGAGAAGAAATCATCAACACTACCTTCCTTGGAGCTCGAGACAACACTGTTAGAGTCGCTAGAATCAGCTTCATCATTCAAATCATCCAGGACTAGCTCACCCGGGTATTGTTCCATGTCCTTCTCAACTTTCTTGTCCAAGTGCTGCTTGTATTTCTTAGCCACAAGACTGGTATACTTGGAGTGCGCGTTGACATTGCTGCTATTCAAATACTGCTTCCCATTGTTCTTCAAGAAATACTCCTTGGCCTTGTGGTTACCACCGTACTTGAACCTCCTCAAGTTATTGACAGTCCATTTATCCAGAGTCGAACTCTTAACAAAGGTGATGTGAACACCCAGGTTTCTGTGCACAGCACTACATTGAATACAAAGCAGCACACCAAAGGGAACAGAGGTCCAGGTAGGGTTCTTGTTACCACAATCAAAACAAACCCTGTTCTCTAACCTGGCACCCAACTTGGTGAAGACTTGCTGTCTAACACTATCTGATACAAACACTTCACCCTCGTCCATTATTAAATATTAAATTGCTTATATATCTCTTTTTCTTTGTGTTTCAGTAAAGGATCAAGTAAATAAAATAAAATAAATAAGTGTATAAATATAAAATAAACAACTTTTTACAGGGATTGACTTTTCCGCACCAAACACGCTGTCCAAAAAAAAAAAAAGCCTGCCTGAAAAAAAAAAAAAAAAAAAAACAAAATTCAACGGGATCAAAAATGGTTACCCGGTTGCGTAGTTGTAATAGCATACGTGTTGTGCATGTGTATGTTTTCGTGTATATGTATTACATTACTATACGGTTTTAATCATGTGTACTTGTATCATGGTTCACGTAAAATTCGGAGATTGAAGTGCGAGAAATCGGGTTTTCCGGGTAATCTCCAACAAAAAAAAAGTTGCCACAGTTGAAAACAAATTGCAGGGTAAATATATCTTATTGCACAAGCTCGTTTTTCGAGAAAGAAGAAGAAAGCTCCAAAGGAGAGAATTTCATTAATAATAAAGGGTTTTCTTTTTTTTTTGGTCTAGCTCTAACTCCTTTCTAAAAACTCATCGATTATTTATAAACAGAGAGAGAGATCAAATACAAGAAGTTCAAAAATAAAGAACTAGATCAAAATAGACTAGCATAAAAAAAAATTATAAAAAAAAGATGATTTCTGCTCTCACGCCTTTGGGTGGGAAAGCCGTTATGATGAGGTCATCGTTGCTGAAATGCTGTGTTGGCGTTGGAGTAAGGCATCTAAGTATGAGATCTGGTGTTAATATGAGGAGAAGTAGTTTGATTTATTGTAACAGAAGGCTGTATTCTACCAAAGAGGATGATAAAGAGGTTAAAAAGGAAGATGTGAGTGCTAAGAACACTGCAAACACGTCTTCTTCATCGGTTTCACATGCTCTACTGGCGACCAGGGAGCAGGAGGCCAACAAAGACTTGACTAATCCTGAGGCACAAGCTACGTTTTATAAATTGCTGTTGCAATCTAATTATCCACAGTACGTCGTGTCTAGATTCGAGACACCGGGGATAGCGTCTTCGCCAGAATGTATGGAACTTTACATGGAGGCCCTACAGAGGATAGGCAGACATGCGGAGGCTGACTCCGTGAGGCAGTCGTTGTTGACCGCATCATCTGCGGGTGCAGTTAACCCAAGTCTTGCGTCGTCGTCTCCTAACTCATCAGGCTATCATGGATCGTTTCCTTCTTTATATTCGCCTTTGTATGGGTCCCGTAAGGAGCCTCTACACGTTGTGGTGTCTGAGTCTACTTTCACTGTGGTCTCCCGTTGGATTAAATGGATTTTGTTCTTTGGTGTGTTTGCGTACGGTATCTCCGAGGCTTTCAAATATATCGCTGAAAATACTACACTATTAAAGAACTCAGAAGTGGCTGATAAATCAGTTGATGTCGCAAAGACTAATGTCAAGTTCGATGATGTTCGTGGTTGTGATGAGGCCCGTGCTGAATTGGAAGAAATTGTTGACTTCTTGAAGGATCCAGCTAAATATGAATCTCTTGGTGGCAAGTTGCCAAAGGGTGTCCTGTTAACCGGTCCTCCAGGTACAGGTAAGACTCTTTTGGCTAGAGCCACCGCAGGTGAAGCCGGTGTTGATTTCTTCTTCATGTCCGGTTCTGAGTTTGATGAAGTTTATGTTGGTGTGGGTGCTAAGCGTATCCGTGAATTGTTTGCCCAGGCAAGGTCTCGTGCTCCTGCCATCATTTTCATTGATGAGCTGGATGCCATTGGAGGTAAGCGTAACCCTAAGGACCAAGCATATGCTAAACAAACCCTGAACCAGCTGTTAGTTGAATTGGATGGTTTCTCTCAGACTAGCGGCATTATCATTATTGGTGCCACTAATTTCCCTGAATCTCTAGATAAGGCCTTAACTAGACCTGGTAGATTCGATAAGGTTGTTAATGTGGATTTACCAGATGTAAGAGGCCGTGCAGATATATTGAAACATCATATGAAAAAAATTACAATGGCTCCAAACGTAGATGCTACCATTATTGCACGTGGTACCCCGGGTCTATCTGGTGCTGAGTTGGCTAACCTAGTTAACCAAGCTGCAGTTTACGCTTGTCAAAAGAACGCCGTTGCTGTCGATATGAATCACTTCGAATGGGCCAAGGATAAGATTTTGATGGGTGCAGAAAGAAAGACCATGGTTTTGACTGAAGCCTCTAGACGTGCAACTGCTTATCATGAAGCTGGTCACGCCATCATGGCTCTATACACAAATGGCGCCACTCCATTGTACAAGGCTACTATCTTGCCAAGAGGTAGAGCCTTAGGTGTTACATTCCAACTTCCAGAAATGGATAAGGTTGACATTACCAAGAAGGAATGTTTGGCTAGGTTAGACGTATGTATGGGTGGTAAGATTGCAGAAGAGATAATCTACGGGAAGGAAAATACTACAAGTGGGTGTGGTTCAGACTTGCAAAGTGCCACTGGTACTGCTAGAGCCATGGTTACTCAGTACGGTATGTGTGACGAAGTTGGTCCAGTAAACCTAGGTGACAACTGGGATAGTTGGTCCAGTAATATCAAGAATGTAGCAGATAATGCAGTTATAGATATACTAAAGGAATCTGAGGAAAGAACTAGAAAAATGCTATCTGATAAGAACGTTGAGTTACATAGATTAGCTCAGGGTTTGGTCGAATATGAAACATTAGATGCCTCGGAGATTGAGAAGATCTGTAAAGGCGAACAAATTAACAAATCTAAGACTTCGACCAATACTGTGGTTGAAGGCCCAGATAGTGATGAAAGAAAGGAAATAGGTGGTAGCGGTGGCTCAGATGATAAATCCAAAATACCGACAATGTTGAAGGTATGATGGAAAGCCAATTTTACGTTCTTTCGAGACAACATTAACATTTAAACCGAAATAATTCACAAATATAAGAGATTATTTTGGTCAGCATATTGTTCCATTTTTAACTTATTGTCAGATTATCTATAATTATGGCATATCTGCTGGAACAATCAGAAACCTAGCATAATACTGAGAATTTGAAAACATAATCCAAGAAAGTTGATGCTTGTAAATAGAAACCAAACCAACATTAATTAAAGGAAATCAAGAAGACATTTTGAAACACAAAGTCTTCGAAAAAGGACAGCAATAACACTTTTCTATTTGATATGTACATTAATTAATATACGTTATGAAAATGCCACAAATCTATGAAATGGATCTTAATTATATATAATGCTGCATGCGAAGTTTATATTGGAACTTTGGAAGATTCTGGTTATATAAAAGAAAAGATGAGAAATCAAAATATATTCATACCTTTTGTTTTTTTGTTGGTGATTCTCCTTCAGTAGAGGCACTTCTCTTTAACTTGTTGACCAGACCCATAGGGTTATGACAGTAGTAAATCTTGGCCATTATTTCCTTTGCTTCTTGTGTACTCACAGAAGTCGAACTTTCAAGAAGCTCCTTACATGATTGTATCACCTTAACCAACTTATCAAAATTAATTTTCCTTATATCGTTGTTAGTTTTTTCCGCTTGAGTCGAATCAGTTTTCTCATCTCCTGTCGATGAAGGTTCTTGTTTTACTTCTTCTGGCTTAGAGGCATTTGGTCCATGGAATTTCAGTTCTAAATATCTTGTCGTTAGTGCTTCGTCCTCTAACATTAGTGTTGCTAATGTTATTTGTGGTGGTGTGTAGTAATAAACTGCATCTGTAAGTAGGGCGTCTGTTATCCGTTTCTTACATCTATCATAAATTTTACCCATATATTTCAAATCAATTTTGCCGTGCAAAACACTTTGAATATCGAGAAAGAATCCATGTAAGGGTTTATAAGGATGGTGGTTTAACAGAGTAAACTGGAGACTCTCTAATAACTTAAACTCGTATTTCAGTATGGCATCCTTTGAGGCCTTCGCCTTCTTTGAAAATGAATCCACGCTGATGAAATAGTTTTCTGACTTGCAAGCTAAAAAGATCGTGGTATGTACAATATCCTTTGGTTCAATCTCCATTACTGAATTCTTCAAGAAAAATCTCCTAAAGAACGATATTGATGTAGCCACCACCTCGGTGGGCAACCCCATCTTTTGTGCAATAACTTGTACCTTTTGCGCATAAAAATTCACTAGCTTTAGTTCTTCCGATGAGTTTACTGGTTGTGCTTTGCTATCTATAGTTTTCAGTACTTCTTCAGTCATTTCTGCTTGATTAGTCTCCTTAAATTTCCTCAGTTTCTCCTCAATCATCGCCGTTGCTCTCTCATTTGCTTCATCCCTTTGCGCCTGTAACTTTTCGGGAGTGAAAGACCAGAATCTAAATTGGGATGAGTGTCTGTACAGATCATCATCTGATAGCCTCTTGTAATTTGGAGGTTTTTCAATTTTGTCTGCAATATCGGGAGTCGCATCCCTCGACGTCTGCGCAGTGGACGCACCAGATTCTAATTTGACAGAACTCATTATTTTGGAGTGGATTGTGCTAGCACTAATGATCCTGTACTTTCTCTATGCTACAAATGTGTTGTATATGTTTTTTAATGTTTGTACTAAATAAAAATTTTTTTTTTGTTAATTTTTTATTTGTATTTGCACCTTTTCATTGATTAAATGAAAAATTCAAGATTTTTCCGTTTTGGGTAATCACTTGCGATGATGGGGGGGGGGTTGATAACAATGGTTGAATGTATTGATAACGGATTACATATTGATTACGTCGACGATACGGCATTGTTTATGTCTCTGCAGTTCTTATGCAAGACTGCTTTGGCTTGGCTTATCTTTGTTTTGCGAGGGTGGGGTGGGTTGCATGTTCTACTTTACTTTGTGTTGCTACACAAGTTTTCTAACTCATTTAGATAATCGGTTGCCATTTGCTGATTGTTGATAAACGATTAGTGGTATCATATACAATTGTGGGGTCAAGGCTGTTTAATTTATTTTAGTTTTAATTTAATGTGGGGAGATATTAATGATGTGTTGCGGGGGAGAGCAAGGAATAAGGAGCAAACACTCTTAGTAACTTTGATAAAAACCACTGTAGAGTAATCTTGATATATACAATTTGTAACACTTTTGTCTTCTTTGTTGCGTGTCAAGCAAATATTCACAAGCGATAATTCCTCGAGGCAAGAAAAAAAAAAAAAGAACAAAAAAAGGGACTGAAATTTTGAACTGAATAGTCATGGAAGGATAAGACACTCATTATTAGTTCAGAACTTATTTGAGAACAGGATTATCATATTACAAGGGTACGGAATTGCACGGGAGTTAGTATTTGTACCGCATCACAGTCAGAAGATTATACTAGAAGACAAAGACAAGTAACTTTTACTGGAATTCGTTCGAGAATAAACTAAGAATTAAAAATAGATATACGTGCATATCTTCGCAAGAAAAGTTGAACGTAAGTTCATTGTTCCTTTGTTGTTTTTGGGTTTTAATTTGCTTCTTTTTCTTTTCAATTTTTTTAAGGTATTATAGCCATATTTGGAACTATCAAAAGATTTAGTATTTCCTGCATTGTTTTAAGATTGGTTTTGCTTTTTGATTTGGAGCTAGTAAGGGGAGTAGGTGTCGTAAGTTAACAACAACAGAAAAGAAACTAGTTGATTTGCTGAAGTTTAAGTGCAATATTGCTTTGGGACTATCGTATTTTTTTTTTTTTTTTTGCTTTTCCTAATAATTAATACACTATGAGTTTACCACTCAAGGATAGGTTATTCCGGTTTTGGCAGGAAAAAGTAGTAGACCGTGCTATTTCCACCTCGGATGATGTTGCCAATAAGTTCTTCCATTCATTTGAAAAACTATATAAGGGAGACGAACCTGACGGTTTTGTCGAGCATCCACAAACTGGAGGTTCTGGTTCTGCTAGACGTGGTTCTCAAATTATAGTTTTTCCTGAAGAAAGACTAAGTAATAGGGTTAAGATACGAAAGCAAAATATCTTTAACACTACATTAATTTTGCTCATGTTAATTACGCTTATTGTTTGGACAGCCGTCTTATCGGCCAATTCTTACTTTTCCAACTCGTTGGCTTCTGGTTCACCTTTGTACAATCGTGAAGGTAGAGTTGTTAGACCAATGAGGGAATCAAGTTTAAGTTTGCAAGGTGACTCTGGTGCTAGAAAGGCTTCTAAGAAGCTTTATGATTTATTGTCTGACTTTGATAACTCTTTCTACGATGACGAAAATATGGTTTTGGGTTCTCTAGCCTTTGGTGAAAACACTTACTCTAGACAACCTTATGTGGCTAATGGTTACATTGGGTCTCGTCTTCCTAATATTGGTTTTGGTTATGCATTAGATACTCTAAATTTGTATACTGATGCTCCTGGTGCTTTGAACAATGGTTGGCCTTTGAGAAACCAAAGGTTTGCCGGTTCTTTTGTTTCAGACTTCTTCTCTTTGCAGAAAAAGTTGAATTCAACTAACTTCCCTGAGCTTGATGACCAAGGTTATTCCACGGTTATCTCTTCTATTCCTGAATGGACTGACTTGCAATTTACCGTTGATCGCAATGGTAAGAAATGGTTTAATTCACAATCTGTTAAGGTTGATGAGATTACTAACTATAATCAAAACCTTTCCATGAAGGACGGCATTGTTACGACTAAAATGGATTGGTTAGACGGTATGTTGAACATTGAAAGTGAGGTTTGGGCTCATAGGAAAATCCATGCTTTGGGTATTGTAAGACTCGAGTTGACTTTAAACCTTGATAAATTGCCTGAAGATTTCACTTCTCTACCAGTTACTGTATATGATGTTTTGGATTTTGAGACCTCTCATAGAACCTCGTTGTATGAAAAGGGCCAGGATGAGGAGAATAGTGCTATTTACATGATCGTGCATCCTGATAATGTTCCTTACTCAAATGCAGTTGTCTACTCTTCTTGTACTATTCATGGTACTAGTGATAATTTTGAAGAGTTTGATTTTGGTGTTGATGGTAAGGTTGCCCGTAACTATTCTGTTGAATTGACCAAAGAAAATCATAAGCTCATCGTTTACAAATATACTGGTACAATTTCATCAGAATACAATCATGATGAATCTGATCCAAATGAGAATTTGAAATTAGCCAGATATATTACGACTTCCGCTAAGGGTGGTTACCGTGACCTTTTGTCTAGACACAAACGTGCATGGTACGACCTTTACAATGATGCTTTTATTGAAATTCCATCCGACAGTTTATTGGAAATGACTGCCAGATCTTCTTTGTTCCATCTGTTAGCCAATACAAGACAGTATAATGTTTCAACTTCAAGGGGTCTTCCTGTTGGTGTTGGTGGCTTGTCTTCTGACTCTTACGGTGGTATGGTTTTCTGGGATTCTGATATTTGGATGGCTCCCGCCGTGTTACCATTTTTCCCAAATATCGCGATGAACATGAACAATTACAGAAATGCCACACATGAGCAGGCTAAAAAGAATGCAGCTCAGTATGGCTATCCTGGAGCTGTATACCCATGGACCTCAGGTAGATATGCTAACTGTACTTCAACAGGCCCATGTGTTGACTATGAATACCATATCAATGTCGATGTTGTTTTGGCTTCGTTTTCAATTTACATGAATGGTGCTGAGGGTGCTGATGATGATTACTTGCGTTACACTACTTGGCCAATGGCTAGGGACGCTGCCGAGTTCTTTACGGCATACGTTAAGTATAACGCAACTTTAGGTGAATATGAAACCTATAACTTAACTGATCCAGATGAATTTGCGAATCATGTTAATAATGGTGCTTTTACAAATGCCGGTATTAAAACTCTCTTGAAATGGGCTACTGATATTGGTAACCATTTGGAGGAGGAGGTTGATCCAAAATGGATGGATATTTCAGAAAAGATTCACATTCCTCGCTCAAGTTCTAATATTACGCTTGAGTATTCAGGAATGAACAGTTCAGTTGAAATTAAACAAGCTGACGTAACATTAATGGTTTATCCTCTAGGTTACATTAATGATGAGTCTATCTTAAATAATGCAATCAGGGATCTGTACTACTACTCAGAAAGACAATCCGCCTCGGGTCCTGCTATGACTTATCCTGTATTTGTTGCTGCTGCTGCTGGTCTTTTGAACCATGGTTCCTCCTCTCAGAGTTATTTGTACAAGTCGGTATTACCTTACTTGCGTGCTCCTTTTGCACAATTCAGTGAGCAATCTGATGACAATTTCATGACCAATGGTTTAACTCAGCCTGCTTTCCCATTCTTAACTGCAAATGGTGGGTTTTTGCAAAGTATCTTGTTTGGTTTGACTGGTCTAAGATATTCTTATGAAGTAGTTCCAAAGACCAAGAAGATCAGTAGATTATTGCAATTTGATCCTATTAAATTACCTCTTCTGCCAGGAGGTATTGCAATTAGAAACTTCAAATATATGGGACAAGTGCTTGATATCATTATTGATGACAATAATGGTACCATTGTTCATAAAGGAGGCGACAAGCCAATCAGAATTAAAGTACCTAATCGTGATCTCCTACATGATAGGGATATTGGAACTGCTATGTTCGAAAGGAGGGATTCTGGTTTACCGATTAATAAGGACTACTATGGTACTTACTTCACCATTTATCCTAAGGAAGAGTTAGTTATCCCACTTTTTGACAGTAAACTGAATATTGAGGGTAATGTTGCTGAAAGTAAGGCAATCACTAATTTGACTGCAGGTGTTCCAGGTGATGTTGCATTCTCTGCATTAGATGGTAACAACTACACCCACTGGCAACCTTTCAATAAGCAGGATACTGCAAAACTTTTGATTGACCTTGGTGCTAACAATACCCATGTCATCAGAAAAGGTATGGTTCTTTGGGGCCAAAGACCTGCTAAAAACATCTCGTTGTCAGTGTTGCCTCATTCTGATCAAATAGAACAGTTCTTCGCTAATTTGACATCCGCATTACAAACCACACCAATTGTTAAAGGCGGGAACATCTTAAACGAGATGTTAGAAGGCAAAGTCGATGGTCAATCTGATATATCTGATGAGTTAGACGACGACATCAAAGCTCTGATTAATTGGAAGGGTGACGACTTGGATGAAATAATTGAGCATTTGCCAGACATGCGTCTACTAGACAACAAATTTGTTAAGATTCTAGACAACTTGCAAGTCAAACCAAGCGAGCGATACTATGATGAAATTATCAAGAACAATGTTATCAAGTTATTACCTAGTAACGCCACTGAATTCACAATTGATTACGATTCTATCCCTGGAGGAGAGAAAAGAGCAAGATACATTGTCTTCAGTGTCCAGGGGACATTTGACAATGACATCGATACCAAAGGTGCTACGGTAAAAGAAATTGTCCTACAGGAATAGGAGCAACAAAATGTATTTTTTTATATTTGCCATTTTTTTTTATAATTATTATGATTTATTATATATCTTATTATATTCTTAAGAGACAGAAAAAAAATATTATATTCTTTATATCAAAATTGAAGAACTATTTGGCAAACATGGTTGTATTATGTTATAGCAATTTGTTATCTCAATGGTTACAAAATGTTAATTTACTAAGAGACAGGTAAACATTACCCGGATATAAGATAAAATATTTTACAAAAAAAAAATTGCGATTTCTGTGGATCGAACACAGGACCTCCAGATAACAAGTGACCGAAGTTACTAATTCTTCAGTCTGGCGCTCTCCCAACTGAGCTAAAACCGCATATTATACTTGTTGAAGTTCTTGATGCTCCTGATGTCTAAGTAATGATGGTGTGTAAAAACAATTAGATGGCAGATGAGAAAACAGTTGGTGTGAACCAGGTAAAGAAAAGGTAGAGCGCCTAAATGAAAGTATGACTACTCACAGAGACTAGTTTGATCAACCAGCATGAATGATAACATGGAAAGAACAGCTAACGTTTTGATAAAGCTCATTTGATTTCTTCCCCTTGACAAGTGTGGCGGGTAAAAGCAAAAAAGGAGTAAAACACACACAAAAAAAAAAAAAAGAGCAAGGCTGATGGTTACCTCGACGGCCCCCAAAAATTTCTTTTTTTTTGACGTCCTTTTTTTTTGTTGGTTGTCAATCATTTTTTTTTTCAAAGTTGACAACCCCTTCATTTATTTTTAAATTCAATTTCCTTAACTTTTATTATATTCTTCTTTATTTTTTGTTGAATTTTTTGTTTGGACTCAACAATTGACTATAATAAGAATAAAATCAACAATTTATAACAATGGCTGACATTATCTCCAACTTCCAAGGTCAATTGCAACAATTGGACTCCAAATTCGCTACTAACAATGTATTGAATCAACTAGAACAAAAAACTAACTTGCCAAAGTCTTATATCATTGTTGGTGCTACCGTTTTCTACCTACTGATGATCTTCATCAATGTTGGTGGTATTGGTGAGATCCTGGGTAACATCGCTGGTTTCGTTGTTCCAGCTTACTACTCCATCATCGCTTTGAAGACCGCCACTAAGGAAGACGACACTCAATTGCTAACTTACTGGATTGTTTTCAGTTTCTTGAACGTTATTGAGTTCTGGTCCAAGGCCCTATTGTACTTGGTTCCATTCTACTGGTTCATCAAGACTTGTTTCTTGTTGTACATCGCTATTCCTTCCACCAACGGTGCTACTTTGATCTACAACCGTGTCATCTCCCCAATTGCTGACAAGTACATCTTGAACCCAAAGAAGAATGAAGGTGTTCAACAATCTGTCAAGGAAGCTTCCAAGACTACCGGTGCTTCTCACCATTAAAAAAATACTTTAATTTGAATCTATAATAAATATATTATATATAAAATAGACATACAAAAAATAAAATAAAAAACTTCTCATAGTTTAATAACATGGAAAAAGATTGTGTAACTAAAAAAATTGTCTATTATAGTCAGTCTATTAATTATTCTTAATTAACTACATTTACAATGTTATATCAGCAAACTTGTGGTCAAATTGCTGGGTTAATGAGTTACCACCAGCAGAGTAAGTAAGCTTGACCCTCATCTTCAACTTACCTGTCCCTGATATTTTCAAGCTTTGCTTCACAGTGGTGCCTTGTGGTATATTGTTGGATGGGTGTAGCTGGCCTAATACCACTTTTAGTGTCTTCGTAACTGCACACATAGTTTGGAGGTTAGTCAAGTCGGTGTTACCTTTATTTTGGTAAAACAGCTCCAAGTGAATAGCGTTTTCTTCCTGCTTGATAGGTCCTGAGTAAATCTCTAGGTCATCAAACTTTTGCATTAATTCAGAACCTGAAGGCAATTCGGATCCGTTTTGAGCTGACACACTTTCGGCATTGGTATCCTCTTCCTTAACCGTATTCTTGTTCCCTGCAAGTAACTCTGCCAAAAGATTCTTGTTATCAGTTGTTGCTGCTGATTTAGAAGTGTCGTCATCTCCCAATAAATCCAATAATAAATCATTCTTTGGCTCAGCTTTGCGTGATGATGATGTGGTCTTTAGAGCAGAAACATTGCCTTCAACAGACGCACTTGAAGGTCTCTCAAAATTTGGCATGGCATCCAATATTTGCTTCTTAACATCTGTAGGCTGATTGAATATAATTTCATACTGTGCACTCTTACTTTGTATCAACAAATCTGTAGTCTTTGTATGGTCCAGTATAATTTGTCTCAAATCTTCTATCAAAGAGTAGTCCTGTATTCTGATAGATAGTTTCAAAGCGGCTGTTAGTACGTAATGGACTATCTTATTGTGGGTTCTAACGTATTGTTTATTCTTCAACTGTAAGTATTTGACCAAATTAGCTTCATTTAGTGTCTTAGAGTACTTTTCGTTGGCACTTCTATTTGTTTGAAGATCTTGTAGTACCAAATCGGCATATTCACCAATACACCAAATTGACACCAATTGCCATCCGAAATTATCTTCTTCTATTTGATCTTCATTATCTCCCTCTTTTTGAGATGCAGTCAATACTTCTCGTAAGGATATGTCTAACATTCTGGTTAAAATTTCAGTCTTATATTGAATCTCGTTCGTGTTATTAATAGCTATCAAAATATCACTTATTCTTTCAATTGAGATGTATGAGCCCACCAGCTTTAATATCTTAACAAAGACGGATAACCTCCAATTTTCATCGATTTTGTCACCTCCTTCCTGGGCTATGAGATCAAATTTCTCAATTATATGATTTACTGTGTATTTTATGAGATCCTTGGAATCATCTATATCTTCACCAAAAGTATTAGTCTTATAACTAGAATGAGCTGCCCTCGAAGATTCACTATTCATCACAGATTTTGCTAAGAAATTCAACAATTCATTAACTAGCTCAACTAAATTAGAGGCATCCATGATAGAGAAGGTTAGCTCTAATGCCCTCATTCTAATGGAGATGTCTTGATCATTTAGACAACGAGAAATAAATTTCTTGTGTCTTTTCACTGCTTCTGGCTCCATTGGTGCAACTTTCAGTAATGTATTTAAAGCAACATATTTGATGTTGTTGTGTGCAGTGACAGCTGCAGTTGATGCCTTTTTACCACCTGGAACATGTGGAGACAGGAAGTTAGCTAGGATATTGATACCTAACACTTGCAATGGCTTGGAAAGGTTCAATTCGAAAATTGTTCTTGTAATTTCATATAAAATAGCTTGACCACTAGATTTGGTTGCGTCTGTGTTTGTAGCAATATTGGTCAAAAGATCGTTGAAATTGTCCAATTGATCCTGATTGACTTCAATTTCTAAGTCGGAACATGCTTTGAAATACAGCTTCAGTGTGGTAATAATTTCACATTGTAAAAATGGATCTGACACACCCTGGACATCAAACTGTGGATCCAAATTTCTAGCTGACAAACTAGTCAAAACCTGATAAAAGTCCTTCAAAAATTCTGATTCACCTAGGTTCTTGAACAACTCGGTGGCCAAAGTTTTCCTGTACAAACTATCTTCGACATCTTCACCATGTATAGGATCGTGCTCATCGTCACCCTCACTTGTTGGGGTTTTCTTAACAGTCCCTACTGCAGACAATGCAATTGCCTGAAATAACCTAGCAATACCCAAAAGGACACCATGTGCCGACGACAAACTTGTCAAGCTTGACCTATGCTCACTTAGAAGTTTCAGGAACAAATCTATAGGAATGATTTCTAGCAATTGCGAGTCCTTAGAGATCAGTTTTGCACAACACTGCAATGCTTTCTTCAGAATAAATGGGTCACCACTGAACCTGTTCAACAAACCCTCAACATCAGGGTACAGGTCTCTGGCGAGCTCAGGGGAGGACAAGAACCCCAACGCGGTCAAGGCCAAGGAGATCACGTACTTGTTAGGGTGCTTCAAATCGTTATTAATCAGATTAGTCAACAGAGTCAATAGGTCCTGCGACTCGTCCAATAGCAGAGTTGTGGACAAGTAACCCAGCCTTTTATCGATGTACCTATCCGATGCGATCAAGTTAATACACTCCACTTGTCCAAAATGCGTGCGTTCCCCCAGGATATACAGGTACAGCAGTTTGATGATATTGCTCCGTTTCTTCTCTGAGGATAGATGGTCATCTCTCAGCTTAGTCCTGATCTTCGCGGCCTGTTTATTGATAATGGCACGCTCATCTGCCAGCGTCTTAGCGTTCCTAACATCCTTAATAAAACTTTTCAAGGAACTAGACCCACTATGTGAAGAGGAAGACCCATACGACAAACTAGCTCTAGCCATTATTCCGTATAATTGTCTGTTTTCTACTGGTTTTCTCCCCTTTTATGTTTCAATCTTAAATCGCAAAGCCCTTTTAAGTATAGAAGGATTTGGTGAAGACTGAGAGAACAGAAAAATCAAAGAACGGGTTGTGTACCTATGTACGTAAAGGTCAGCTGGTTTTGGTTGGGCACCTGACTTGTACGTACACAGGTATTTTAGGGTTTTATTTTATTTTTTCCTTTTTTTTTGTTATGCCCTAAAGGGTATGCCCTAACAAGGGAGCGAGAAAGGAAGAATGAGAAAATCGCTCTTCAGAGAAAAAAAAAGGGGGTGGGGGTGCCCAGGTAGAGAAAAGGGAATCTGCCTGCACTCCCCACACAAAATGCCCCCGCCCCCACAGAATTTGACTAAAAAATAGTTGAAGTCCCCTAATGATTTTTTCCCCTGCGTCATTTCACAGAGAGAGAGAACAAAATCAAAAATGACGTAGATGGAAGTGTAGATCACATAATGAATGTGGAAGGTGCCTTGCTTCTGTGCATGAAGTATTCTTCTACAAAGTGCTAATAATTTAGAAAGGGGAGGGAAGGGACAGGATCCGAGGAAGAACGAAGTGATTAAATAGGGATTCTTAAAAAGATATACTTCTGTCACACAAGACTTACAGGAATTAAACTTCCACTGTTCAAAGAATAGAAGAAAAGATCTTCCAAAGGGGAAATAGAAGAAAGGAAGGGGAATACGTATTTCTAAGGGAGCTCAGACGACGGATACATAGCAAGAAAAAAACAAAAAAACAAAAATACTTCCTTGATCCGTACAAACCTGCCCCTTATATAATTCTTTTTTTTCAATTTCTTTCTTGATTTCAATATATTTTGTTTCCATTCTGTATAACATATTTCAAATAATTGAATAGTATAACAGAGGGGAAGGATTCCACATATGACGCCGATGATATCGAATAACTATCATAATACGATAAGTAATGCAAGGAGGCTAAGTAGTGTGAGTACTGCTAGTAACGGGTCTGCTCTTAGTGGTAAACATGTGTCCACGACAATGAGGAGGAGCACTCTGGGTATGGCTGACGGTGCGAGTGTTCTAAATACTAACAATAACTATATCCATACATCTGATGTCATGAGGAGGTCGTCGAGTATACCGACAACGAGTACTTACAATAGTGTTTCTTCTGCATCAACAGGCAATGCGAGGTTATCTGTCCCAACAACGTCGAGTAATAATAACCATGTGAGGAGACATAGTGTTTCCGAGGTTTCTAATAGAAGGAAAACACAACCAAACCTGTTTGCAATGAACTATCTGAATGATTTTTTGCTGAATAGAGGCTTTTTGCCTCAGAGGTCTTTGTACCACAAGGACGACCACCTAGATATATCTATCTCTACTACTAGTGACCCACTTTTCTTACCGACTACATCCATAAGGGATGAGGAAGAGTATTTGAATTCCGTTTCAGAAGCAAACCGTGGGAACAGTAATAACAACCGGAACAACCGGAGCAACCGGAACAGCCAAAACAACAATAACAACAATAACAACCACAACATGACTACCACAGCCGCTAATGCTAGAGATTACCTTGATGTAAATGGTACTATTCCTAACACAGTGTCTGATGAAGAAGCGGTTCCTTCAATGTCCTCCCCGACAGAGTTGTATCCACAGAGTAGATCTGCTACACCAGTAATGAATAATAATAACCCATTTCTCAATGATGTTATACAGAAAGAAGGCTCAGAAGATCCTCCATCTCCGCAACAACAGCAGCAACATCATTCGAATAATCCATTCGCTGAACCATCAATAATGGATTCACTTAACGAAACTAATGACTTATCACTTGCATCTATAGATTCATTGGATAATTCTCCAAATAAGAAAGGCGCTACAGTGGTTCAACCACAGGCTAAGAAAAATAAGAGAACGCATTTATCTGGCAATATGACACCGTTCTCTATTGCAGTAATTGTATCTGTAAAGAAAAAACCAGTTAGAGTACCAGAAATTATGGTGAACTTATCATCAAATGTGAGCATCTTTTGGTATAATGGTGTTCCTAACAACAAGGGAAAATATGAGGAATTTTACCAGTTAAATTCAGTTAACTGGAGATTGAATCCACAAAACTATAACATATTTGTACCTGCTGATTCAAAATCTCCCGATGACATTCAAGAAAATTTGGATATTGACGTTATTAGGGATTACGTAGTGTTTAAGAACAAAAGAACAAGCCAAAGAACCTATATTGAAAACAAGAAATCGATCGATAGAGATCTACTGAACAAGCTCGAGGAAGATAACCATCACATCTTGGGAGACACAACAAGCAAACCGATGTCGAGAGGATCAAGTGTAACAAATACTAAAAATACACAAAATAATATTAGGGGTAATACAAATGATGATAAAAATTCTAAGGACTTATCCAGTTACAATTCTGATGGGAAAAGTATTAATAGTAATGATGATAATGAAGTGCTATTGCCCGGTGACTACATATTCGTTATCCCAGTTGCATTCACTAATAGAGCACCTGAATCGCTTGCTATGCCTTCTGGTACAGTATTCTACAAACTCAAAATATTGACGCAAGGTGAAGTGTTGGAAGATGAAGATATAATTAAAATTTCAAACATGCCTAAGACGCCCTCAAAAGCGAATAACTTAAGCACCGTAACTCTAAATGCAAATGATCTAGAATGGTTGAGGCAGCTTGAAGTACCTCCAGTATCACATACAACTACTTCACCTATTGATCTGAGCAGCAGCCCACCGTCTGGTCCTCCTCCTCCATTTACTGCTCATAATGTTGTGGATACATCATCTTTAATAAATCATACCACATCACCACATAGACCACGTCAACTTTCATTAGATTACAACCATATGCATAGCATTAATATTCCAAATAGTCATCAAGGCACCAAGGTTAGAAACAATAGCGATGCTGATTCGGTTATATCCACAACTTCAACTATGGAAAGTGTAGACCCATTATCACCAGCTAAGACCGAGAAACGAAAGAGATCTAGCACCTCATCCTGGCTGAAATCTATTAAGGACCATTTATCATCAACATCAGACTTAGGGTCCAATTCGGATGCAAAGTCCATAACTGGTAAAGTATCTCCAATTAGTATGTCTAGAAGAAGCAGTTTAAATGAATCTAAAAAACAGGGACAGAAAGGAGTGGAAGAAAGCAATAAGTTTAATATTTTTGTTGATGAACCAATAAATCTCGTAAGGATGCCCCCGGAAAGTGCTCTCACTACTGCAAACAAACCAGTGTATGTCAATAAAGTTTGGGCAGATTGTTTGTCGTATGAAGTTTCATTCGGCAAAAAATATGTACCATTGGAGAGTGAAGTCCCACTAATCATTAAACTGGCACCTTTGGTGAAAGATCTAGAAATTAAAAGAGTAAGAGTCAGCGTTGTAGAAACTATAAAATACTATAACATTGATAGAAAATATGAATATGATCAACTCGACCCTATCCTGAAAGATCCATTTAGTCCCCATTATCGTGACTTTATCACACGAAAAAAGAAAACCAGGAATCTTCCACTACTAGAAATTAGAACTAAAGAAGTTGGCAACAGGGCCTTGACTGAAGAAATCGTAGAGAACTGTTTGAATGATAACCTACTATCCTATAGCTCGACAGTAGAGGATTATCAAGAACTGAATCCAAAGAAAAATGTCATGGAAAAGAAAAAGAAAACTGTGGCCTTCACGGAACCTATTTGCATAAAAACTTCTCTTAAGTTCCCTAAGCATGTGGACGGAGATCGTGCAGCTACGAAAGCGTTACCTACTTATGGTGTCGAAAGTCTTTACCCAATTGCAAAATCTGAAGATGAAGGACAACCATCAAGACAAAACAACATGTTTAACTTTTTTAAGGGTCATAGGGGATCAGATGCAGGCCAGGTCCAGCGCAAATCTGATTTGTTTAATAAAACAAAAATTATTACCGAAGATGGACAGGAAGTCAAAATGCGCACTAGAGTTAATGGAACAAATAGAGGCCTTTACTTGGACAGCTCTTATTTCAGAAATATCAATACAAAACATAAATTGGAAATCATGCTTAGAATTAAGAGATATGATGCGGATAACCCTATTAAGTTCAAAAATTATGAAATCTTAATTGACACACCTATATTTATCGTCTCAGATCACTGTAATCAAGGTAATACTGAGCTGCCTACATATCATATGGCTGTATCAGATTCAACAAAATTAATGCTAGCCAGTAATAACCCCCCTCCTACCTTTGAAGAAGCAACTTCTGACTACAATTCACCATTTGGAAGCCCTGCTGCGTCGCCAAGAATGTTCCCAACTTCTGCTCAGAATGGTTGTTTCCCAGACGACATTTCTTTGAGTAATATGTCGAGATCAGTATCATTTAGTGCTCGCTCTGAGATATCTGTGGATTCAGAACTACCAAATGTCGATCATTTAATGGCATCTTTACCACCAGTAGCTTCTAGCACAGTTGCAAGAACGGTTGCAACAACGAATTTTAATAATTTAGATGGTATGCTTTCTTCTCATTCTTCAGTAGATGGAAGGAAAACTGCAACACCTTTAGCTCCACCTAAAGATACAAGTAGTATAGGTGAACAGTCAATTGCTAATGTCCATAAAAAGGACTCAGTACCAATTACTCCGGGTATAACAGTTATGGCGACAGATGAAATTTTCAAGAAGGATTATAGTATTCTGACTAAGAATCCAAGTGAATATAGAGAACCCCCAAATTATGATGCAGTTATGAATGGAACAGAAAATGAGCCGATACAACATGGTTCTTCCTGATTTGTTTAGTTCTTTGTATTAGAGGTGTACCTCTGTCTTCCCTACTGTTGTCCTGTGACCAGTATTCAGAAATTACATTTGCATGAATGAAAACATGTACCTGAAAATATTTTTCCCCTCAGCCATATGCTTTATTTATTTGATTTCATGCCTTCAAACAACAGATGACAGATTTCTTCATCCATCATTATTTATGCTAAATTTCGTATTTTTTTGCACTGCATATTTATATATTTAACTATTTATCTAATTACATATTTTAACGACTGCTTATATTTTCAAATTGAATTATGAAAAAAAAACCAATAAAACTACGAAGAATAAAGTCTGTCCTATTGATTGAGACAATATCTCTATTACTTTGTTGTGATCCTATGTTTAGTTGAATTTGCGCACTGCTAGAATCGAACACTTGCACAATCATTTCTGTTAATTTTTTTTTTTTCAGAAATAGCAATTCAAAACGCGATCCGATGCCCTTAATGTGCCATTTTACCTAAAATGTAAACAATGAAGTCATTCTCACCTAATGATCAATTTTATTATCAGCTAACCGTACACATCCTGTAATAGCTTATTGGGTTAGTAATTGTTTGCTTGAATAGTTATCTAACAGTAACAAATTCTAGCTGGACAAGTGCAAAAAACAGAATACATCAGAAGAAATGTCTCGAAAACCTAACGATGTTGGACCCAAATTAAGGGAAGAGAAACACTTTCAGGATTTTTATCCAGATCTTGAGGCAACTGATCTCCTACCTGTAATAATAGATGGAAAAGGAGATTCTGAGGTTGATCTGCCTAAAAAGCAGCAACTGAAACAATTAATATTTAATGGAACGGTAACATTGGAACCCATAAGAATAGATGAACAACTTATAGATGTAGAAGAAATTGCGTTTCCTATAGCCAAATTCTCTGATAAAAAAGGAAATCAATTAAAGAAGAATTTCACCAGTCAGTTAATGTCAAAATTTTATGATTTACAAAGTACTACAAACTCCGATCGGAAAAAGGATCAGATGGATCCTGTATATGAAACTAAATTTACATTTCAACCAGACAGTGTTGTTGACAATAAAGACCCCAGAAAGCAATTAGAAGAGATTTCTCCTAATTTGAAGAATTTCTTTCCTCAATATGATATGGATGAGCAGGACGCATTGTATATCGAATTCCTGAACAACTCCATGTGTAAAAATACCATGACTGAAGAAATATTTGAAATATTTATAACAATATTGGAATTAGAATGGTATGATTTGGAGAAAAGAATTCCCCCAAAGTTAGCAGATGCGGAAGATTCACAGATAAATTCTATGGAAGCTCAAACCAAGAAAATCCGTTACGAATTGTATGGTTCTGATGATGGAACTGGTATCTCAAGTGATCAGGCTTGTGCAGTTTGTGATGGAACTGTTAGTACAACAACAAATACAATTGTATTCTGTGATGGATGCGATATAGCTGTACATCAAGAGTGTTATGGTATCGTATTCATTCCCGAGGGCCAATGGCTCTGTAGAAGATGTTTTATTTCAAGAAATAAGCAGGTCAATTGTGTTGTTTGCCCTAGTACTACCGGTGCATTCAAACAAACGCATACAGGCTCGTGGGCACATGTTCTATGTGCCCTTTGGATGCCCGAACTGAATTTTGCAAACCTTCATTATATGGAACCGATAGAAGGTGTCGAATACATTAACAAGTCTAGATGGAAATTGGTTTGTTATATATGTAAACTACGAACAGGTGCTTGTATCCAATGTACCAATAAAAACTGCTTTAGTGCTTTTCATGTCACTTGCGCCAAAAGAGCTGGTCTTTGTTTGGACACCCGTGATACAACTATTGCAGAGATGGCCTCAAATCACTTCCAATTGGGCCATAGTATCAATTCCTTTTGCGATAAGCATTCCCCGCCTGGGTGGCCATCGTGTATAGAAGGGATAATGAAGACAAGGAGGTACTTTGCCAACAAGGAGAAAAGTATAGAATTTGAAAATGAGAAACAACAAAAGCTCAATGACGACAGGAAAACAAACCAGTGGAAAACTTCTAGAGGAACACCTATAGCACCCCATTATTTTGGAGAGATTATACAGAAAGTGGCAAAACTGTTTGGGATTCCTAATGAACCCCAATTGAGTTTTCTAATCTGCAAATACTGGTCTATGAAACGAGAATTGAAAAAAGGAGCTCCTCTAGTAAGAATTTATTTCAACCAGACTTATAATTCCCAAAATGAAGCACATATTGATAGCAAAATTGAGTTTATTGACAAGTTGTTGTATGACCTGTCAAGCATTGATGATATCTCCAATTTGATTGAACAAAGAGTTGAAACAACTATTAAATATAGAGAAGATGATAAAAAAATCAAGAAAATACTTGAAGACCCTGGTCTGTATTGTTTCAAAAATACTGTAATCAAAGAAATCACAAGTTCATCATATTATCAGCAATTGAAAGCATTTGCCCTAAAGGAAAACATCCAAGGGATTGATTTCTCGCAGATCGAAACAGAGTCGTCTTATGACAACATAGATGTCAAAATGGATTATATATGCAACATTATAGAAAATGACCCATCTTCCAATAGAATTATACTAGGTCTTGTTTCTAAATTACGAGCTCTGTGCACCAAACTTCTTTCCGATTTCACAAACATCGATTATCAACGGGCCATTAACTACGATTTTGAAGTTAAATTGGAAGACGACCATTACTCCATAACAGAGAGATCATGGAAGGGGCCATTTATACAACAAGAACTAGAACTAAGTGATGTAGAAGAACTCACAGCAGCGGAACTGCGGACACTAGAAAAGTTACCAGAAGAAGAAAATGAGAAACCGAAGAAAAGAAAACGTAGAAAGAAATTTTAGTGAAATTTAATTCTAAAAACGAATGAGATAGAAACAGAAAGAACTACGTCATTTTTCTATTCTTACGATCTGTTTACTGTTGTTGGAACTATAAATGTTCCTGTGTTTTATTGATTTTAATCAGAATGAACTTTTTGTACCCAAACGACCAAAGCGATGAGCCTCGGAGAGTGAAAAAAAAAAAGCGGGTCTCTTTAACGAAAAACAAAGAACAACCCTTTAAGAAAAAAAAAACCAATACAAAAAGTGAAGCATCTCAAGTAAACATCTTTTCTGATTCTTAAGCCAGAGATAGATAATAACACATAGAAACGTGCACGCTTAATTATAGACTTTTTTCTGTTATTGAAATTGAAAGAGCCCAAGAAAGTTTGTTAGCTAGTACTATATTAAATAATAGATAAGAGACAAATAGTGTATCCACAAAGAAAGGGAGATAGATATCTGAAACTAATTGTAATAAGTTTTAATAAGAAACAAACAAGAACATGTTTAAAAAGGGTAAATTAAAGGGTGTATCTAATCCTTTCAAGAGTGTTAAAGTACCCGATGTTAAGGGGTTGAAAAGTAGTAGCGATGAGAAGAAGTCTTCACCTGCTCCTCAGGGTCCAGGTAATCCTGCGTTACCTAGTAATTCAGGGATTAAAAAGTTTACTTCTACTTCTAACACCATGGCAAGATTGTTTTCTACCAATACCGTCACTAGATATGGGTTCAATGGTAAAGTTACTACTGTAGCTTTTGATCAAACACAGAGTTTACTGGCACTGGCAACAGATACAGGGGAGATTCATGTTTGTGGTAGACAGCAAGTTGAACATGTTTTTACGCCCCCAGAGAGAGTGACTGTGAAGGAGATGAGATTTGTTAAGGGTATTTATCTTGTGGTTATTGATTCTAAGGGCACTCTGATTGTTCTATCTTTACATTCCAAAAAGGTATTGGCTACCAATTTCCTACCCGCAAAAGTTACCTGTGTTGAAACTGATCCTACGTTAGATTGGTTGCTCATAGGTTTACAAAGTGGTAGTATCATGATTTATGATATTGACAGAGATCAAATGTCTTTCGTTAGAATTGAAAATATACAGAAATCTCAGTTTTTCCCAAAAGAACGTCTTTCGCCAGTTGTATCGATTCAATGGAATCCAAGGGATATCGGGACTATATTAATCTCATACGAGTTGGTAACAGTTATCTACTCTTTCTTGGAGAATGATGTTAAGCAAAGTTTTGTATATGAACTGGAAGCTAATGCACCAGGTGGAGATCTTTCCATGGATTATCAGACCAGAAGAATACCGAAAACCATCCAGTCTTTATACCATCCAAATTCACTTCATGTGTTAACTGTACACGAGGACAATTCCTTAGTATTCTGGGATGCTAATACTGGTAAACTCATTCAAGCTAGAACAATTCTTGACACTGACGTTAATGTACCTCAACCTGATCTAAGAAAGGGTAAACCTGAACAACCTCAGCAAATCAAGAAGGTCGAGTGGTTATGCCAAAGTAATCCTGAATATACATCTTTGCTAATTACCCAAGTGCCTTTGAATAATAAACCTCAACATCAAAGTTTAACAATCATTGATCTCGGTGGTACACCATTATACACAATTACTTCTTATGAAAAAATGGGTAATTACTATGCCAACATGGAACATCAAAAACTTGTACCATTGCCTAATAAGGCACCAATCGTGGATGTTCTTCCAATTGCAAGAAAAAGTCCATTTTATGCGGGTTGCCATGATCCTGCTGTTGTGCTACTAGTATTGGATGACGGCTGTATTGAAACCATTCTGTATCCTTCCGGGTCATTTACATATAAAGCCTCTTTGTTCCCACAGAGTATGTCCTGGGCAAGACCTCAAACCACTTGCATGGTTGCAACTTCTGTTCCCCAAAAGCTATGGCTAGGCCTTCTATCTGCTGCTAACAATAGAGATTTTATTTTAAAAGGTGGTATGCAGGCTAAAAAACCAGTAAGGGTACATGAATTCAGGTCTGCGTTGGCTACTGGCCATGCGAATGGTTCTGTGAGACTCTGGGATGCATCTTACGGCGAACTTGATGATAATTCTGTCTTTGAAATTAGTTTAGGAAGAGTCCTTAACCAAGGATCTAATATTGCTATTACAGATATCTCCTTTGCTACAGATACATTAGAATTAGCGGTTGGAACTGAAACTGGTGTCGTTGTATTTTTCAAGTTTGAAGTTAATCAATTTTATGATCCTGAGCATAAAAACCGTGACCGTCAAATGGAAATGAAATTTAGAAGATTTTCAATTGGCAGCAGCCAAGATGTTTTAATTGATGTACGGGATCGTTCTCCAGAAACTGTAAGACAAGGTTTTATGCCAAGCACAATTGTTAATGCAAAACATGGCCCTATATCCGCATTAACCAATAGTAACATCGGTTTTGTGGGTATTGGTTATCACAATGGTATTTTCATGATTGTTAACAGAAGAGGGCCAGCAGTAATTTACATGCAGAATGTAAGGGGTTATCCAGGCATTAAAGGAAGAAAATTCACATCACTCGAATTTGCAATTATGGAATATGGTGATGATGGCTATTCCAGTATTTTGGTTCTTGCAGGAACTGAAGTTGGTGAACTGGTAATATTTAAAATTTTACCTGATAGTGGCGGAAGATTTACAGTAGATTTTATTGAAGTTAAACAAACTAATGATAAGCATAACATTTTAAGAATTGATGCCTTTGATAAAACATCAGGTGAGAGTTGTCAAGCTACTATCGCAAAAATGCAAGACCTAAGTAAGGGTATCAGAGTTAACGGTATGATATCTATTACATCAGAATCTGATTTAAGACTATTATCGCCAGGAAGATCTAAGGAAGCCCATAAATCTACTAAGACACCCATTGCTACATCGGGAATATCCCACATTACATTCATTAATTCTGTTGGTCAGAAGCAAACACTGTGTGTTATTATAATATTGGAAATTAGTGGTACGATTAAGGTATACTCTGTTCCTGATATGAAGGAAATTACAACGATGATGCTTCCATTCCCAATTCAAGCACAATTTATTAGAGAATCGTCCATATTGAGAAATGGCGATATTATGGTCAGAACAGGAAAATTCCAAGCTTACTTATTCTCGACTGTCAACCAAAAGGCTATTGGTTTGAACAAGAATTACTCTCAAGAAAAAGCTGAATCTACAGATATATTGTACAACCCTGGACTAAAAATCCCATGGAGGCCCCAAGTTAATTCCCTGCAATTGGCTAGAGGAACTTCATATGTCACGAGAGAACAACTGGATGAAATTTTAGGTAGTGACAAGAGACCCCCATCCAAATATGAAGAGAGTGAAATCGCTCACGGTACTATCGCAGTCAGGAAGGAAAACTCTGCACCAAATTCTCCGAATATGCAAAATAATGAACACGCTTACACTAAGCCAACTAGTAGTAGGAGAGGAAGAAACAGTGGTTATGAGTACTTTAGAAGTGTTTCTCGTGCAGTAGAAAACCAATGGGACCAAGTTGAGGACAACTTTAACGAATATGCAACAGCAATTGGTCAGGCAATGAGTGATACCATGGAAGACACTAGTAAAGATATGATGAAAGGTGCTCTTGGTTTCTAATAAGTATTAAAATAGAGCTTAACTATTTCTCAAGACATTTTACACTACATATCTACGTATATCTATAACATATAATAAAAGAATAGACATATTAAATGAACAAAAGAGAGTTATACTACGTATTCACATTATAAACCCTTTAGCAACCGGGTAACATCATTAATACCGTCCTTGTGGACTTCGGATAGCTTTTGTTGGACAACGCTGACAACATCCTTGGCATCAATCAATTCACCATCGTCATCAGCAAATTCTTGACCTAGTCTCTTAACACGAATTTTACCTTCAGCGTATTCTTCCTTACCCAAAATAACAGCGAGAGGACAACCAGCCTTATCAGCAGCGTCGAATTGCTTTCTTGGATTAGCCTTAGCCTTGTAAACGTATTCAGCTTCGATACCTGCGTCCCACAATTGCTTAGTAACAGCCATTCTCTCCGGTAGGAAACCAGTCCAGTCCTTACCACCACCGAAGGCCATGACAAAGACTTGAGTAGCAGTAGGCTTAATAGCAGATGTTAGGTGAGTTCTTTGCTTTATTAGAGAGAATATTCTCTCAACACCGAAGGAAATACCGATACATGGAATAGAAGCGGATTTCTTACCAGAGGCTTGAGCAAACATGTTGACCAAGTTATCGTAACGACCACCAGCGGCAATGGAACCAACACCAACATATTCAGAGGCATCTTCAGAGGACTTAGACTTTTTCTTCAATTCAGCAGCGTTCTCTGGAGGAGCAGAAGCAGAGGTAACTGCCTCATAAATCAAACCTGTGTAGTAATCCAAACCTCTAGCTAGAGATAGATCAAAGGAGATAAAGTCATCGACACCGAATGCCTTAGTGTAGGTCATCAAAGTAGCAATTTCATCCAAACCTTGCTTTGTCATCTCATTAGACATGATCTTTTCATCTTGAGATAGAATAGAGTGAACTTCTTGTAGAGTACCCTTTAGTTTAACATACTCACCGATCTTGTCGGCAGTCTCTTCAGACTGACCCTTTTCTTCAGTGATTTCCTTTCTAACAGCTTCCCATGGAGACTTGTCTAGCTTGTCAACAGCAGAAGAAATCTTTCTAACATCTTCTTCTTTGACACCACAAATTTGGAACATACCATCTAGAATCTTTCTGTGGTTCAATTTAACCTTGAAATCAGTGATACCTAGACCTGTAAGACCCTCGACCAAGATAGACAAAATTTCAGCGTCTGGACACATGGAGTCATAAGTACCAGCGATATCGAAATCACATTGGTAGAACTCTCTCATACGACCCTTAGTCATAGCAGGTTGATCTCTTCTGTAAACCTTAGCGATGTGGTATCTTTTAATGTTCTGGATGTTGTTCATGGCGACAAATCTGGCGAACGGCACAGTCAAATCGTATCTCAAAGAACATAGTTCACCACCTTGATCCTTCAAATCATAAATCAATTTAGAGTCTTCACCGTACTTACCAGCAAGAATTTCACGCAATTCAAACACAGGAGTATCAATGGTAACACCACCGTGCTTCTTGAAAACCTTGGATAGACTGTCAAAGATAGCTTCTCTGATAACCATATCAGTATCAGCCCAATCCTTAGTACCCTTTGGAGTCTTCAAGGAAACTTGAAGCTTAGACTTCTTCTCCTTCTTTTGAGATTGTTGTTGTTGCTTAACAGCAGCTTCTTGTTCAGACATTGTAGTGTAATAGAATAAACTCTTTCCAATATTATTTCTGCTTCTACCTGCAATTGAATTAAATAACCTGGACCCTAAACAAAGTCTATTTAGCATCCAAAAAAAGCCAAGTAAAATAAAATAAGTTAAAATAGAAAGGTAACTGATAAAAAAAAATTCTATAAAATTAGATAATATAGATTGAGAGTTGTTAAAAGAAAAAAAGAAAGAAAGAAAGAGAAACAAATCAATTGTGTTATAAAATTGAAAATAATTAAAATTGAAATAAATTGAAAAAAAAATTTCTTATTGCTCATCGCCCAAAAAAAAAAAAAAAAGTTGAAAAATTGTTATCGAGGTCACGAGAATTGACAACTTATACGTCAACACACGTGATTAAATTAAATTTGACGAAAACAACATGTGATAATCACAACGGACGGAATTAAGAAAAGACAGAAAAATTAAAATCAACAAACAAGAAGATGAAAAAAAAAAAACGTAAATGCGAAACAACCAAAGGCATTAGTGAAGAGAGAGAGAGAGAGAGAGGGAAGGCTAAAGAAAGAGCTAAGACAAACACACGATTATCCAATAACTTGAACAGTCCCTTGATCAATTGAAATTGAAATTGGATTTTAATTTTAAATTTTTGTTGTTTTCATTAAATTTAACTAGACGTGTATATAAGGGATTAAAACTGTGATACTAGTTTCATTATTATATTTTAATTTTATTTGAAGTACAAAACAGAATTAGAAGATAAAAACAAAAGAATATGACATCTGAAAAGAAATGTGTTGTAATTAGTGTTGGGTCGCATAGAACCGTGGCGGGTTTTAATAATGTGGACCTGCCTCAATGTTGCATACCATCCAGTTACCTTAGAGTCCAACAAAAAGAAGGAGAACAAGATGTGGATATGGATACAGAACAAGATGATGATAAACGTTATAAATATATATTTGGAACATTTGAAATGATGGATGAAGTAACAGAGTCTTTGAAAAACAAAGGTGGTGAAGAAACATGTCAAGTATTTACTATTGTGGATAACCAAGGTTTACCTTACAATTGGTTTGCTATGGAAAAGTTGTTTAAACACATCTATCAACATGATTTAAAAGTGGATCCTAACGAGTTACCATTAGTGATTACATTGCCTTCCATGACCAATAGAGAGTTGGAAACCAAGATAGTGGAGAACTATATGGAATTGGCATTTGAGAAATTAAAAGTACCTGTATTGCAAATAGTTGTTGAGCCACTGGGTACTATGTTATCCACAGGTAAGAGTTCCTCTCTAGTGATAGACATAGGTGCTAGTGGATGTACTGTGACACCAATCATAGATGGTACTATCTTACGTAACTGTATCGGTCGGTCGCGTTATGCTGGTGATTTCTTAGATTTCCAAGTATCCAAGAAACTAGAAGAGTTGAGAGATAAAATAAATAAAGACGACGACGGCGATGATATTATGGGTGAAGAAAACAATGAAACCTCGAAGCAAGACATTAGCTCGTTAGAAGTGTGGTTAAACGCAAACACTTCCATTCACGAATTTAAAACCACAATGCTGACATTGTTTGACAAGGATTTGACTGAAGTAGAGAAATACTACGAGGAACAAATGAAATTATATCAGCAACAACAAGAAAGACTGGCCGAGCAACAGAATAACCCACAACAACATATACAACAATACACTATCCCAATGAACAACCCTAATATCAACAATCCATTGGTACAGAAACAAAATTACCTACTAAGATATAAACAGCACTCCAGCCGAATCAGCCGTACCGTCCAGGTCTCTAATAAGGAACTGTATGAGATTACCGAATATCTATTTCAACCTAAATTGGCATCCCAAGATTTCTCCAACAAGGACGGCCTTGGCGAACTTGTAGGTAAAGCGATCAAGAAGAGTGGTGCCAGTGTGAACGCTTCTTCGAATGCTAACAACAGTACGAACCCTAATTTAAATAACACCACCACCACCAACCCTAATAACAGCAATAGCTCCACATCTACATCTGGTCCATTATTTCTACTGAACGGCTACAGCTCTATTGGTCTGGGCTCATCTAGCACAGCCATCCCAGGTGCTTCAGACACAACCTCGGCCTCTAACATCACTCCAGAGCACGTCTACTCGCTCCTTCTGACAAATGTCATTATCACCGGTGGTACATCACTGATAGAAGGCATGGAACAGAGAATTATTAGAGAACTGTCGGTGCGTTTCCCACAATACAAACTAAGCACATTCTCGAATCCCGACCCACTCCAGAGATCTCTGCAGGCATGGAACGGTGCTGTGTCGCTAAGCAACTTACCAAAGTGGGAATTGACCCAATGGTACACCAAAGAAGATTACATTACACACAAGTCCAAGAAGGAATTGTGAACTGAAATTCTAGTACTTCTAATGTCTCTCTGTAATATTAAATAAGAAAAAATATCTTAAAATAGATCTACTACTACTATTTTTATTAGCCACGAAGTACATGATTTACATAATCTCCATGGTAACACCGGCACCAAATTCTAATTTCACTATTTGAAAAAAAAAAAAGTAAACAATCACTGATAACGATATCGCACATAAACATGCGCAAATCAAAACAATGGAAGATACGGTGTTATTTATTGTTTACCCGGTGACCACGAAATGTACCTCCCAGCGCATCATTTTGCTGTCATCCATCCCCTATTACATTCCGTACGGAGGATTCTCTCTGGGGTGAAGGTTGCTCTTACTTTCTTTTTTTTTTTTAAAGGGGACACAAGGCGTCTTGTAAAGCCTCGGTCCAACAAATCTTTTTCTCTTTTGTAGAGGAAATGGCCCATAAGTTTTTTTCTCGCTTCCGAGGATCCTTCGGCCTTTTCTCTCTTTTGGAGATGGGCTGGCCCGGAACAGCAGGAGAAAAAAATTACTTTGAGTGATTATTTCCCGATACGGAATTGTAATACCCCTACAGAAATGGATGAATGGAGAAAAATTTTCTTTTTTTTCTTTCTTTCTTTTTTTCTCTATCTCTCCCTTATTTCTTTATCCTGTGTTTACATTTGGTCGGGAGTACAACCGCTACCCCGTTGCTTTTAATCTCTGTGGGGGGGGAGGTCGAGAGAAAAACGCACTAATTTCCTATCATCCTTACTTCCCTCGGCAGTGACTGCCGTAAAAGGGCGATATTTTCATTATCTCTGCCTTTTCTCCCACACGGGGCTTCCCCCCATTTGTCCTTTGTTTACATTTGTCCTGATAAGAAACCCTTTGATCTTCTCCCTGCATCGATAATTAAAGCATTGCTAGACAATTCTAATCTTATCTCTTTTGTTTACATTTTGATAGAAGAAAAAAAAAGCAATTCTCATCATCTCCAACAAAAAAAAAAATAAAAAAATTGAATCACTCAATTCGATGGAAATTTTTCAATTAGAAGCCTCTAACAAAATTGTGTAGCGGTTATCGATAAATGATAAAAAAAAAGCAATTTGGTATTTCTTGATATTTTCTTCGATATAATAAGGATTGTAGATCATGGAAGTGTTTTGTACGTGGGTTTGTTACTGGAAGGGAGAAGTGACCACGAAAATTTATTTTTGCTAACAAGAAGAAAAAAATGACTCCCTTTTTTTATTTTTTTTCACAAGCCTGATAAAAAAAAATTATGAGATGAGCTCTTTATTAATTAGAAAACACAAAAAAAAAAAGTATATATATAAAGGTGAAATAAAATTGATTTTGAAAAGTTAATACTACTATTCCATTTTGAAAGATTTAAAAAGGAACCAAGTTTATTAGACTTCTTTAACTGATAGATAACCTTCCACTTTACAGGAATAACCTGAAAAAACAAACAAACAAAACACTTACATATACAATAAAAAATGCACGAACATAGTGTTGAAAAGACCCAAATTTTGGCTAAATATCTAGATTTGCCACAAAACGGTAAGGTTATTGCCGAGTACGTTTGGGTAGATGGTACTGGTAACTTGCGTTCCAAGGCTAGAACCTTGAGCAAGAAGATAACGTCTATCGAGCAACTACCCGAATGGAACTTCGATGGTTCTTCTACTAACCAAGCCCCAGGTTACGACTCCGATATATATTTGAAGCCTGTGGCGTTCTACCCAGATCCATTCAGAAGAGGTGACAACATCACTGTCTTGGCTGAATGTTTCAACAACGACGGTACTCCAAACAAGTATAACCACAGACACGAGGCTAACAAGTTGTTCCAAGCTCACAAGGACCAAGAAATCTGGTTCGGTCTAGAACAAGAATACACCTTGTTTGACATGTACGACAACGTGTATGCTTGGCCAAAGGGTGGTTATCCAGCCCCACAAGGTCCATACTACTGTGGTGTTGGTGCCGGTAAAGTTTACGCTAGAGACGTTATCGAGGCCCACTACAGAGCCTGTCTATACGCTGGTATTAACATCTCTGGTATTAACGCTGAGGTGATGCCATCCCAATGGGAATTCCAAGTTGGTCCATGTACCGGTATTGACATGGGTGACCAATTGTGGATTGCCAGATACTACCTACATAGAGTCGCTGAAGAGTTCGGTGTCAAGATCTCTTTCCATCCAAAGCCTTTGAAGGGTGACTGGAATGGTGCTGGTTGCCATACCAATGTCTCTACAAAGGACATGAGACAACCAGGTGGTATGAAGGCCATCGAGCTTGCTCTAGAGAAGCTATCCAAGAGACACTTGGAACACATCAAGCTATATGGTGCCGATAACGAACAAAGACTAACGGGTAGACACGAAACTGCCTCCATGACCTCATTCTCCAGTGGTGTTGCCAACAGAGGTGCTTCTATCAGAATACCTAGACAAGTCGCCAAGGAAGGCTGCGGTTACTTCGAGGACCGTAGACCAGCCTCCAACATCGACCCATACTTGGTCACCGGTATCATGTGTGAAACTGTCTGTGGTGCCATCGACAGTGCCAACATGACCAAGGAATTCGAAAGAGAAACCCTAGACCAGTAATTATGTCATATAACACAGTATAACTTTCTATAGTATTTATATTTTAAAGACCCTGTAACGTTTAAAAAGAATATTGTTAATGATGTTTTATTAATGTATGTGTGTGTGTGTGTGTTTGTGTGTGTATATATAGTCATGTGACCTCCAGGTCACATGACTATATATATATCAATACAAATTTGATTTTTCGTGTGAAATTGTCGTCGTTGTCATGTGCTCATTTTTTTAGTGTATGTATGTGGGGGTGGAAGAGAAAGGCGAGGGAAGATAATGTGCAACGGTAAAATTCACGTTCAAATCGTCTTGGCTATAAAGCTTAAAAAAAAAAGGGCGGGACAAAAAAAAAAAGGGAGGGTAGAAACAAAGTGGTGCGTGCATCTGTTAGCGGGTGTTCAAAAACACACACACAAAATATTTGTGAAGGGTGGGTACCTTTTTTCAGGAAGGAACCACGCAGGGCAGAGAGAAGGGCGCCGCACGAGTGGGAAAGAAAAAAAAAAAAGGCAAAAAAAACAGCAACAGAGAGAAAAAAAAAGAGCTCAGTGCCCGATAACGCAGTTAACGCATAAAAGCGAGGCAGAAAAAGCAGAGACAGAGAAAGCAGAGGCAGGGGGGGGGGGGATGGGGGGAAGGGTGTAAATTTTCCCGTGGAACCGGAAACCCAAAAAAAAAAAAAAAAAAAAAAAAAAAAAAAAAAAAAAAAAAAAATTGAATGTTTTTTAGTAGAATGTAAATCTTCTTTAATTTTTTTTTCAATGAAGATCTTTTTAACTCTTTTCCTTTTTGTAGTCCTAATACAACAAGATAAAAAGAAGGGACAAAGGAAGTAGTGAAAGGAAACAAGATATAGAACATTAATAGAGGACTACAAGGAAGAACAACAAGAGAAAAAAATAAATGTTTGTATCAGATGGTGGTTCAATGGAAGAGGTTAAGGAGGAGTTGAATAGGTATATACTGGATTTCCTGCAGAAATCCAGTTTCAGCAAGACTGCGGCTACGTTTGCTAGGGAGAGTAATACGAGGAAGCGGGCACGGGAGGATGCAGAGGAGGAAGAGGAAGTGGTTGACACACCTCAAGGGTTTCTGTATGAGTGGTGGTTGGTGTTTTGGGATATCTTCAATTCCACTACGAACAGAGGCGGGTCCGACTCGGCGCAGGCGTATTTCAAGATGGTGTTGCAGCAGCAGAGACAGGAGCATATTTATAGAAGTCTGGCGATACATGCGGCGAGGTTACAGCACATTGCAGAGCAGCGAGGTGAGTACAAGCACGAGGAAGTGGATCCGATGATGTTCGGGATGATGCTCTCGAGGATAAATCCAACTATGAATAATATGAGTAATATCTTCCCACAACCTGCAAGTGTTCCCGGGAATATGCCCTCGTCTGTACCAGGGCCATCTATGCAGATGCAAAGACCCGGACTAGATAAGAAGGTCGCGCAACCACAGACGATGAAGAAAACAAGGAAACAACAAGCAGAGGCTGCGACTCCCAGCAGCACCACGACCACGACCACGACCAACGCTAATGCTAATATAAATTCACAAGACAATTCTAACACTACATACGGGAGTCCAGTAAATACCATGGGTCCTGGTGCTTCCTCGTTCATGTTCAGTCCACAACAGATTAACGATGTTAGACAACCTAATGAAATTCCCTACACAAATAGACCTACTCCTGGGTCCACCACAGATATGGCTAATTTTAATATGTCCTCCGGCTTCTCAATGCCTATGATGAGCCCACAGATGCTACAACAGGCAATGAATAGCAACGGAGGTAACATACCTAATTGGTTTATGTTTGGCATGCCTAATAACCCTCAACAACTCATGAATATGTACACAAACTATAACAATAACGACCAAGCTTCTAACTTCACCAACAACAATAACGACAACAACAACAACATCAATAATAATAATAATAATAATAATTATGGTAATACCCCAATTGATGACCCTAAAAATTTTAATTTTAATACAAACATAGCCACAACTACAACCGCAAATACTCGCCAGGAGAAAAAGAACACTAAGGAAAGAAAATCTGCACCTTCGAATATACCTAAGAATATTAAAAAGGGTAAGAACCTATCTCCTCAGGAAACCCAAGACAATAAAACCACATATAGTAGTGGAAGTCCCGAAACCACATATGATGACAGATCAGTTAATAATAACGATAGTCCACACTCAGTAAGAAATGGCGGGGTCTATTCACCTTCCTTATCTAATACAAATGAAATGTACTCCAATCCTGGTAGCGTAAGATCTCCAATGAGTACTGGTGGAGAAACACCTTCTTCTGTGAGAAATAACAGGACAGCAAATAAAGGAACGAAAAGCAAGGCAAGAACACCTAATACACAGTCAAACACCACACAAAGAAAAAAGAGAGCGACATCCTCTCAAACTGTAACAACTCCAAAAACTATGATTGTTACCCCAGTGCTAACATCTAGTGTAAATCAAAATGCAACTCCATCTTCAGTTAGCCATTATGATGACTTTGATGCACCATTATCTGCTTCAGGTGGAAATTCAAAGAAGAACACCACATCACCTCGGGATTACCCAAGTTCAGGAAGTAACCAAGATGTAGAGACTGTAGGTTCTGCCGCTACTCCAATAGATACATACCCTGCCACGCAAAGGGCTAAGAAAACAGCAAAATCGTCATCAACTGGAATTTCTCCTAAAACTACTAATTCACCTGCTAAAAATAATAGTGGAGTGGGTAGCCCTAAGAGGACATCTTCTGGTAAGAAAAATGTGCGTCGGAAATCTACTCCAATACTACATGAGCAATCTAACGCCGAACAAGCATTCATACGGAAATCAACACCGGCTAATATACCTGCTTCTCAGGATGATGGTTCGAATGCAACTACTCCAAATGTTATTTTTAATAATATGAGCATGGTTAACTTTACCAATAAGCCAGCATTATCTAGTCCACTATCAACAGTACCTGAATCATTCTTTGAACACGAGGGACCTCAGGAGTCCAAGAAGACACCTTCTTCATACGCCAAATCTACTAGAACTGATAAAAATAAAGACCAATCAAGTAAATCTGACAACACTACCCCTGCATCTTCAAATAACTTCAATGATCAAGTTGACAATAATGATCATACTTCAGGAAGTCATATTAATTCTGTTAACTCAGTTAATTCCGTACAATCTAATGACTCCCACCATTCTCGCCATTCACACATCTCACAAGCAAATGAAAACTTATCTGAAACAAAATCATCAAAATCAAAAAGTAAACCTACACCGGACCATAATTCAATTATAGATGATCCATTGAGTGCAGATGCACAAAATAAGATCAATTTTGATTCTGGTCTACCTAGTACCCTACATGAGGAGGCAGGCCCACATAATGACGGTACTGACATGTATAATTTCTATGATACAAACAAAAGTCACGAGGATTTGTTGTTTTTTGATTCTATGTTTGATGATGCTATCATAACTACTGAGAGTACTTCGCATGACAACGATAGCAAAATCACAGATTTAAATGATTCATCAGCTAACAACGCCGACGCGTCAACAGAGCCAAATATATTATTAGATTCTAACGATCACGGATTTTTCATGGATTGAATATATATTCTTATTTTCCAATCACATTTCTAACGCTCAAACAGACAATTACTTCTAATGTATTTGGCATCAAATTTAAAAAATACGGTAAAATATAGCGATAACTGTATTTTCAAATCCACATGCATTTCAAAAAATTTTTTTCTTTTTTCTTTTCTTTTCTTTTTTAATTTTCTTTTGGATTATTGCTGGTTTCTTTAAAAACGATTCTTATGTTTGTTCTGATTGTTCTGACAATAATCATACTCAAATACTTATCATAATATGGGATATCCTTCATTCTTTGATGGATTTTTTTTTACCTTTACAACTAAATTACTATCATTTTCGCTAATTAATTTTAGGAATTGTCTGTTATATTCACAAATTTTTCATATCAACACCAAAGGCCTTTTATAGATTCCAAATATTTCTTCGTTTTCCTTTAAGCATTTGGAATTCGTTGAAGAACCAGGTTGAAAGAAAAAAAAATAAAAAAATATAGAAAGGATTAAATCAAATGAACTTGAAAAAAAAAGAAAAAAAAAAGAATTGGTATGGAAAATGAAAAAAGTGCATATTATTTTATACTTGAATCAATTATGGTGATATATTTACTAATAAGTAGATATTTGTCCATGAAATATCTGGATTAAAATTAAGGAAATGTGCCTTACATTTTATTTTAACCTTACTCGATTCCTTCAAGATTTTCTCTTTTTTTACTTATCATGGTCTTTTCTTTTATTTCTTTTCTTTTCTCCTTTTTTCCTATTCGAACCCATTTGCAATAATAGATTTATTTTTTTTTTTTAAAGCAAACATTTTACTTGCTCAGCTCCTTGAATAAAAAGAAATAACAAAAAGCCCATATTATCTATTTAAGTTCTCACAAAAAAACAACATTATGTAGCCCTACGTAATTGTAATATTAATACTTCGCGTTCTTTTCTTCTAATCTCCATTCACAGAATAATGTCACAAATCAACACCATTTATGCTGAAAAAAAAAAAAAAAAAAAAAAAAAAAAAAAAAAAAAAAATGAAAAAATTTTTTTTTTTTTTTAAAAAAAAAAAAAAAAAAAAAAAAAAATAAAAAAGAAAATGGAAACATTATTATTTATTTTTCAAGGCAATATAATAAATAAATTGCCTTGCGTGTTTGACGCAATATAGCAACAAAAATAATCAGCCATTTTTATTTTTTTTTTTTATTTTTATTACGAGTCAACAGGTATAAAAATAGATAAAGAGCCTAAATATAAACGCAAATAATTTCCTTTTTTCTACTTTTTTCTTTTGGACATGTACATTTACATTTCCGATTTTAATTACATACATTCAAAAACTCAACAATGGTGTTACTTTCCATTTTATAACTCTCAGATAAATGATTAAAAAAGTATACAGCAAAAATAAAAAACCAAAATAATTAATTAATCTAAAATTCTCGTACGACTAAATACACATCTAATTAATTAATTAACCATTATATAAATAAATATAATCATGCTATATCCCTATTGCTCACTATATTTCAATAGCAATATAGTTCAACACTGTATATTACTTTAATTTATTTCTCAGACCACTTCAGGTATCATAAAAAACGATAAATATTTTTGACATATCTCGCATGATTCCACAGAAAGCACCGCACGAATTGACATTTGTCCATGAAAAAAAAGATGAACTTTTCTTCTCCTTTGGAGTACGGCTCAGGGTGCTGAGGTGAGGGGTGGTGGAAAAAAAGCTGTTTTGGGGAAGTTTTGCAGGTCAATTATATTTTTTTGGTGAGGTGAGGAGGGGCAGATGTCATGATTTTCGGGACAAAAAATCTAAAATTATTAGAGGACAAATTTTGAAAGGGAAATAGTGACAAATATTTTTGAAGACAAAAAAAAAAAAAAAAATTTATGGGCCCAAAAAAAAAAAGTGAAAAAAATAAAAAAAAAGTTGAAAAAAGTTAAAAAAACGATACTATATCGAATTCAAGGGAAGATAAATCTAAGAAGATCCAATCGAGACCAACTAGAAGGACAGGAAAACGAAGGAAGCAGCTTTCTTTTTAATTTCAAAGACTAAAAAAAAGATAAGGAAAAAAATACAATAGCAATTGAGTAATATAAGGGGAAAAAATAAAACAACGTCAACATGTCTTTTTTTGGTAGAAGTAATGTTTCTAGTAGCACGAATAGTGTTATGGCCACAGAGAAAGATCTTGCGAATGAGATTGTTATAAATAACCCAGCGGAAGATTCTATATCGGACATTGCTTTCTCCCCTCAACAGGATTTCTTGTTCAGTGTTAGTTCATGGGATGGTAAAGTGAGAATATGGGATGTGCAAAATGGTGTGGCTGCAGGGAGAGCACAATACGAGCATGCTGCACCTGTGCTTTGTACCAGGTGGTCATTAGATGGGACTAAGATTGCCTCTGGTGGGTGTGATAATGCAGTTAAGTTGTATGATGTGGCGTCTGGTCAAAGTCAACAGATCGGTAGCCATGATGCCGCTGTCAAAGCATTGAGATTCGTTCAGTGTGGTCCAACCAATACTGAATGTGTGGTCACCGGTTCTTGGGACAAAACAATAAAATATTGGGATATGAGACAACCACAACCAGTTTCCACCCTGATGATGCCTGAACGTGTGTATACAATGGACAATAAGCAACAATTACTAGTAGTGGGTACAGCGGAGAGACATATAGCTATCATTAACTTAGCCAACCCAACTACCATTTTTAAAACATCTCAATCCCCACTGAAATGGCAGACACGTGTAGTTAGTTGTTATAACGAGGGTGACGGTTATGCAATCGGTTCTATTGAAGGTAGATGTGCAATTAGATATGTAGACGAAGAAGTACAGAAAAAGAGTGGGTTTTCTTTCAAATGTCACCGTCAAACTAATCCAAACAGGAGCGCAGGCTCTAACAGTTCCTCCATGGTATATCCAATTAATAGTATAGCATTCCATCCAATTTATGGTACATTCGTTACTGCTGGTGGTGACGGTTCATTCCACTTCTGGGACAAAAACCAAAGACACAGACTGCGGGGATTCCCATCAATGCAAGCCTCTATTCCTGTCTGTAACTTTAATAGAAATGGTTCCGTCCTAGCATATGCGCTAAGTTATGACTGGCACCAGGGTCATATGGGCAATAGACCAGACTATCCAAATGTCATCAGGTTGCATCCTACCACAGATGAAGAAGTGAAAGAAAAGAAAAAGAAGACAACTTTTGGCAGGTAAAATAATTGAATAACAAATCCTTTTTTGAAGCAAAAATTCACTCTCAATTCCTTCCAATCACCAGAACCTGAATACAATTGCATATCGGAAATACACTAGCATATTACACAAGGGGGAAAGTAGACCCCACTTAAGGTATTTTTTTATACATATATAAAGAGAATGCCTGTTAGGGTATAATGTTGTTCCCAACTTAATGAACCTAAAACACAACATAATAAAAATTTATATAATCATGATGTTAGAAGGCAGATATCTCAAGCAAATAAGCAAAGAGAGCAGGTTTTTAGAGTAAAGATGTCTAATAAATCTGTGACTACTATTTAAAAACTAACGAACATGAATATCAATATAAATAAAGACTGGTGTATACCTACTTTTTGATATTCATATTCTCGTCTTCTTTGGTAGTTTCATTTAATATTTGAGCAATATCTAGTTTATATTCAGTAAACTGGACTAGTTTCCTTCTTTTGTGCAACATACTTGGAGGGATATAATGTGATGATACATCATGAAATAAACTCTCAATTTCAACAGAAGTATCGTTTCCACCTATATCAGATAGTGTGGAAACTTTTGAAACATCATTTGATATTAGAATATGACCTATCGGCATATCCGGTGTCCTCGGATCCAAATTAGCATATCTGTTACTGAGACAGCTCGTTACAGTCCACGACGGTAGCAGCTGTTGGTATACCCTAGAAAAATAACATGAGTTCTCAAATTTAAATATCCATCAAAACTCATTTCCAGTTCAAATAAAAACCACATTCGTGAGCTTCTCAACTTCGAGACATTATTGTACCCACACAAAAAATGCGGACATTCAGTATCCTTTGTCTCTAATTGAAATATTGATTGTTGCAACATCTTCAGATTACGTTTGGTCAATGGCAACTCTTCCAGCTCTTCCAGACATTTAGAATCGGCTCTACTCCTCTTACCTTTTTGAGTATTTACATCCCGTTCATTAAGAACCATCTTCATGTAAATTTCTGATATTTCTTTCAATTTTATTGAAATGATATGAAATGAAATAAAACTTAAATACCTATATAACTATAAATGCTGCAGCCAGTTCAAACCATAAAGGATTGCTTTGATATCCTTTAAATGAATTTATTGTCTTTTCTCAATAATAATAGCGGCTAATATTTTATACTTGATAACCAACAACTTCTCATATCGATTTTATTTTTAAGAAGAAGAGAGCTACTTTGCCATTATAGCATTATACGAACATAAATCACTATACACTAAAACGTGTTATATAGTGTTGAACGATTTTTGGAATCTTTAAAAAAAAAAAATCGAAAAACGAAAAAAAAAAAATTGAAAAAAAAAAATAATATAAACTTAGGTTTTAAAACCGTCTATTTAAAAGTTCAAAGTATCAATTGTTCTAACTATAAACACTGATTTGAGAGCCCTTCATTTCTGAAATTACTTTGCAAAAATAAAACAACAACAACATTATTATTGTTAAAGTTGTTATTTATTTTAGAACAAGGAATTGAATCATTTAATAGATTCTTTTGTCATTGATCTCATTCAGGAAAGTTGGAAGCAAAATTTATTAAAGCAATAGAATATTTTGCGGAATTGGGTAACTAAGTTCGTAAAATTGAAGCACTAAGAAAGAAGCTGGATTATTGTTATTACAGAATTTTTATAGTTCCCGTTTTTTTTTTTTTAAGGAGCGAAAATATTAGGTAGAGAGAACAGTTGTAGAATTGATCGCAGATCTTTTTTTTTCAAAGCAAATAAGCAAAACATCTCTTTACAATGTATTCCACACCTCTAAAGAACCGTTATGATTATAATGGTAGTCAATTTGTCGATGCTAGTAGTGGAAGACCAGTAGGTTCGCATTCGAATAACAATTCATTACTCAGAACCGGTGATAATTTATCGTTAATGAATTCTGGGTTTGCAACTTCCAAACCTGTTGGGTCTGCTATAAATTTTCCACCCAGTCTAGGCTCTAACAATATATTAACTACCAGCACGGAGCACCTAAGGGTTAACGGTTTGGCATCCTCAAAACCATTGGAATTAGCTAGCCAATATGTTGATCACCTATATCGTCGCGATGCTTCAACTCCAGTTCTAGACGAAAGATCCTATTATAATAATGGTGTCAATTATAATTTCACAAAAGAAGTTGGTGGTCTAGGTGCTTTTACTCCGTTTGAAAGACAAAAAGTTATTAGTATTCCTGACGATATCCTGCAAGAGGCTGCCAAAGCTGAATTAAAGAGTGATATGGGTATATTCCCAGAGATTGACCGTTGTTGGTTTACCATCGATAACAAAATTATCTTATGGAATATCAATGATAGTACTGATTACCAAACAATAGATGAAATTAAGCATGCCATATTAAAGGTTCAACTGGTAAAACCAAAGCCAAATACATTTGTACCTCAAGTTAAACATTTGCTTCTTGTCGCAACTCTTTTCGACATTTACATTCTTGCGATTTCATACAAGAGAGATACCAACGAACTAGACGTTTTTAACACTGGTATGTCTGTCAATGTTCAAGGTATTAATGTCAATAATATAATCTGCTATGAGAAGACCGGCCAAGTTTTCTTCAGTGGTAAGTCGAATGGTACTAACGTCTGGGAATTACAATATTCTGGATCAGATGACTGGTTCAACAGTAAATGTACTAAGGTTTGCCTAACTCAATCAACACTATCTAGTTTATTACCAACTAATATCTTAACAAAACTACCGGGCAGTAACATGATACAATCCATATTTGAAGATAACAACTCACCATCTCAAGAAAATATTATACAACTTACAATCGATCAATCAAGAGGAATTCTATACACATTATCTTCTAAATCAAAGATCAGAGCTTACATAATTAGAGACAAATCATTAGATGGTAATATGTGCATTGAACCTGCTTATATCAGAAGAATTATTGGGGCCACAACTGCTAGAGGAGCACCAATTCTGGCTAACAAATACCTAAGAATTGTTAAAATCACTCCAGTTTTACAACAAGAAAATGGTAATCTGTTCTTAGTTGCAGTTACTGTTGGTGGTGTTAGGTTATACTTCAATGGTTTTGTAGGTAGAACAACTATAGAGGCATTGCGTCTAGAATCAATCAAATTTCCTCCAAGCTCAGTTACACCTGAAGTTTTACAACAAGAATTAGAACAACAACAACTCGAACAACAGAAGAGAAGTTTACCATTCTATTCTAGTTTAAATTCTTCTGAATCGGTTGTATTAAAGTTTCAGAAGAAATCCTCTGTTTTATTAGAAAGTAGCACGTCGAGTGAACTAATATCTCCTGGCATTTTCTTTTCAGCTGTCAAAAAGACTGCTGATCCAAATTTAAAGACCCCTATCTCTAATGAAACACCAGAAAACAAACTATTTGTTAGTGTACCAGACTATGGTATTCTGAAAACATATGGTAAATATGTCGAGAATGCATCATTTTTAGATACCACAGCACCTGTTAAAGAAATTGCTCCATTAACTAAAACTTTCAAAGCCAGTAACAGTCCAGAAGGATTTTCAAATGTATTTGCAGTTCAATATAGTGCTGGTGACCTAAAAATAGCAGTTTTAACAAATTGCTCTCTTGAGATTTACAGATACAGAACTCCTGACGAGGTATTTGAAGAGCTTGTGGATAACCCACTACCATTCATTCTCAACTATGGTCTAGCTGAAGCTTGTTCATCTGCCTTATATGTTACATGTAAATTTGATAAGTCAGAAATTTTAAGATCGAAGGCTTTAACCTTTTATACTGTTGGTATTCCTGGTGCTATAGATATTAAACCAACATATAACAGAAATATTGTGGGTTCTCTACTCTCTAAGTCATCTCTTTCCACTACTCCACAAAAGTCAAATCTATCATTAGATTCGTTGAGATCACAAACCACTACAAGGTCCGAAAACGATTCTGGATTCGATGTTGATGATGTAATATTATCTCCTAGATTCTACGGTTCTGTATTATTGATTACCAGACTTTTCCGTGATATCTGGAGAAAGTCTGTATTTACGATTGATCCAAAGGTTTCTACAATTCCAACCACTGCCAATTTGAATGCTAAGGATGGTAAGAATGTTATTACGAATATCTCAGTCACAAAGACAGATATCGAATATTTCTTATCTTCAATTTCTATTCTTGGTGAATTCTTTAACATTTATGGTGACACGATAGCGGCCCCAACTGCTACAGCCGTCGTTTCTGAAAATGGTTATAAGACACTAGATAAGTCTGAAGATGTTGCCAATCAAGCCGAAAGTATTGCTTTCAATTCTCTGTTCAAGTTAGTTCAGTCTATGAAGGAAGCCTTATCTTTCTTGAACGTCCTATTTGAGGAAAGTCAATTGGAAGGTTCTGAAGAAGAATATCCCGCATTTAAAGATATCATTGGATTCCTAAACAAACAAACTCAAATTGAGTTGTCTAAATTGACATTCAAAGACCTATTTGCACCAATTGAAAACACGAGATCATTGCTGAGAGAAATACTTCTGTCAATCATTAACAGAAACATTAGCAGAGGTACTTCAATCGAATACATTGCCAGTGCGCTACAAGAAAGATGTGGATCCTTCTGTTCATCTAATGACATTCTAAGTTTCAGAGCTACTGAACACTTAAGAAAAGCAAAGGAAATTGGTCTAAAGGATCAAGATACATTAAATTACCACTTAAACAGTGCAGTCAAACTATTTGAGAGAATTTCCAACTGTCTATCAATGGAAAAGCTGAAGGAAACAATTTCTATCATGCTCTCTTTGAATTATTATGCAAAAACAATTGAATTCCTATTGAATATTGCAAATGCTACTGACAAAGGAAATTTGGCATCTCAATACCTTGAGAATGGTTCTTTGGTAAATGATGAGAGGAAAAAATTCTACGATAAGAGAGTTCAGATTTACGACTTGGTCTTAGAAGTTCTAGTAAAGGTTGATCAACTAGACCCTCAAGCAAGTGGTGTCACTACATCAACCTCAAGCCCTACAACTGACATTTCCATTGTTAGATCAGATGCGTACAATGTTATCTTGCATTATAACGATAAGCTGTTCCACTACCATCTTTATGATTGGTTAGTTAGCGAGAAGAACGAGGATAAGTTGCTGCAATTGGATACTCGTTTCATTCTTTCCTATCTACAAGAGAAATCGCAAAGCTCTTTGGCCATCTCCAACATCTTGTGGATATACCTATCGAAGAAATCTAAATTCTATGAGGCTGCACAAGTCTTGTATTCGCTAGCAATTTCAGATTTTGATATTAAGCTAGGTGACAGAATTGAATGTCTTTCTCGAGCAAATGGATTCTGTAATAGTTCCTGTCAACTAAGTGAAAAACAGAAGATGATTCAGCTTGCAAGTGATATTCAAGAAGTCCTTGATATTGCTGCTGTCCAAGAAGACATTTTAACACTAGTTTTGTCTGATGCCCGGATTGATACAACTACTAAAGATGAACTACGTTTGAACCTAGATGCCAAGATCCTACCAGTAAGTGATTTATTTAATGATTTTGCTGAGCCATTGGGTTATCACGAAGTCTGTATTTGCATCTTCAAGGTTTCCGATTTCAGAGATCAAGATGAAATTCTATCTAAGTGGCATGAGCTTTTTGATTCTTTGAAAAGGGAAGTTGATTACGAAGCTAAACCAGAAGAAACCTCCAATTTCCTAAACCTCTTGTCTAATGTTGTTGTTAAGATCGGTAGAACAGTACATACATCGGAATTTGTGTTCCCTATTACCGAATTGTTTCCAATTGTTTGCGATATTATTCAAACATTACCGCAGACATATGTGAAGGATGGGTACGTTAGTTCAATATTCATTTCCTCTGGTATCTCTTACAATAAGCTCTATTACATTTTGAAAGATCTTATTGAAACCTCAGATTCAGTTAATGAACTTTTCAAAAAAGAAATGACTACCTTGATAAAGACGTGGTACGAAAATGACAGGAAAGTAAGAGATGCAATTTCATATGATGAAATCCAAAATCTATCACATTATGAAATTGGAAATGACCCTATTAACAAATACGTCAAGAAGACCGGAATGAATTTATAAAGTAAATCAAAATAAACAACAATAAAAGAAACTTGATATTCAAAGTTGACGAAATATCGCTGAAATAAGAAAACTTTAATATTAAAGGGAAGATAAAAGTAAGAATAAATAATCTATAAATAATTTTGTAAAATAATACTGATATCATCCTATGCATGCATGAATATGAAATCCAAAATCTATCACATTATGAAATTGGAAATGACCCTATTAACAAATACGTCAAGAAGACCGGAATGAATTTATAAAGTAAATCAAAATAAACAACAATAAAAGAAACTTGATATTCAAAGTTGACGAAATATCGCTGAAATAAGAAAACTTTAATATTAAAGGGAAGATAAAAGTAAGAATAAATAATCTATAAATAATTTTGTAAAATAATACTGATATCATCCTATGCATGCATGAATATACTGATAAAAATCTGAGATGGTAAATCGAATATTAAGGTGCTGATGTTTGGTTTTCCAGCAGTTGATTCAACTCATTTTCATATTGATCGACCTGATCAAAGTATTCGAGAATATCTTCATCATCAAGATCGGCCTCTTTTTGTTCAGCTTCAATTTGCTCTAATTGGTCTAAGGGTATTTGATTCTGCTCAGCTTCTTTTAGTAACCTTGAAAGATACTCGTTATTTTCATTATACATTATAAAATTTTGCATTTTCTCAAGACCACCCCTCTTTTCCATTACTTTTTGTAGCATTTGAGCTTTTCTAATCTCTTTTAATTTCTGTTGGTCTGATTGTTTTCTATTTTCAATTCTGTGTCGCGTAGGAGACATTCCTTGTATAGATGTAGCTCTCCGATTGTTCAGAATATCCGTTACAACATTTCCTCTACCTTCTGAAAACCTTGACACAGAGCTAGGAAGGTTCCAATGACTATTATTGTTGTTCTTACGAGGTGTCTCATAAAAGCTCGAATTTTGCTCCTCAACAGCAGAAAAATAAGTTCCATCACTTCCAGGTTCTAAATTATCCGACATTACTTCAATTTGCGTATCACATGGTCAACTCTAATGAATCATGCAAGAATTACAACATTACTTTCAAATATGTTGGTACTTTTAGCTCATCGCCTTTTTGAATTTTTTTTTTCCCTGTCGAGTTCTTGGAAAAATCAAAAAAAATCAGTTCATATTGATTAATTAAATAAATTATACAGATTATATTCATAAAAAGAATTATAGTTCTTTATTTATTTATAGCTTATTTTATTTTTTTTCTCTATCTGTTGTGTATAAGTATATTCTATATCAAAGAATTACTCTCAAAAGTTGAACTAGGGAGATTCTACTTTAGTTTTTTTTTATTTTTTAGTTGTTTTTTTCATAACTTCGTTGTAAATTGAATTAAATTGATTAATGATAATAAAAAATAATTTGCTTCTTACAACTTGAAGATCTTCAACTTGAAGACGGTATCGTTAATAGATTGTTCTTCGTCAGCAAGAGCGTTGTTCTTGGTACCATCACATAGTGTGATATTGGATCTACAAGTCTTGGTCAACATATCCTTGTGTTCAGAGACAATGTCTTCAAAGTTGATGGTGTCGTTGACGATTTCGTATTCGACCAAGACATCATCGGTAGCCTCTAGACCGCACTTCTTTCTTAGCTTTTGGATTCTGTTGATCAATTCTCTGGCTAAACCTTCAGTCTTCAATTCTTCGTAGACATTTGTGTCTAGAATAATCAAAACTTCTTGATCAGTTCTGGTTTCTTGACCTTGAGCTGCAGCAGATTCTGGAAGACCTCTGACAACGTTCAAATCACCCTTTACCAGTTCAATACCAGCAACCTCTAGCTTACCAGTTTCCATGTATTTCCGTACTTCTTCGGTAGAGACACTTGGTAGAGCATCCTTGACCTTTTTAGCATCCTTCTTCAACTTCTTACCCAAAACAGGCCAGTCGGCAACAGCTCTGTATTCGACACCGTACTTCTCTTCATCAGTGGTGATGATGATATCACGTACATTCAATTCCTCGACAATATATTTCTTCAAGGCTTCGATGTCCTTTAGGTAGGCTTCATCACTGTGCAAGATAACCAAAGTCTTCAAAGGTGTCTTCAAAGAAATGGTCTTCTTTTCACGGATATTTCTACCCAATTCGATGACAGATTGCATTCTAGCAACGGCAGTTTCGATATCTTCATCAAATAGATCCTTTCTGACTTCTGGGTAGCTCAAGAAGTGTACAGATCTACCATCCTTACCATATTGAGATAGAACATCTTCTGGGATGAATTCTCTTAGTCTTTGGTAGATACCATCGGACAAGAATGGGGCAAATGGAGCCATAGCACGAACGAAGGTGAATAGGGCATCGAATAGGGTGTTCAAAGCCTTCAAACAGTCTTCGACACCACTTTCACCCTTTAGACGACGACGGTTGAATCTAATGTACCAGTTAGTTAACTCATCAATGAAATGTAGTAACTTTGGAACAACAGTGTAAAGCTTGTAAACAGCCATTTCTTGGTGAATGAATTGAACCAAAGATTGCATAGAGGCAAGAATCCACTTGTCCATGACGTTGTCACTTCTAACAGTTGGGTCAAACTTGAAGTCAATGTTAGATGTCTTCTTCAATAGTGTCAATTGACCTTCCAAGAACTTGTAAGAGTTCCACCATGGCAATAAAACCTTGGAAACAACTTCCTTAACACCTTCCTCCTTGAACTTCAAACTCTCAGCCTTTAGAACTGGAGAGTTAATCAAATATAGTCTTAGAGCATCGGCACCGTATTGGTTCAAAACAATGTTTGGATCTGGGTAGTTCTTTAGAGACTTAGACATCTTTCTACCATCAGAAGCTAGAACAATACCAGAGACAATAACGTTCTTGTATGGAACCTCACCGAACAAGTGAGTACCCAAAACACTTAAAGTGTAGAACCAACCTCTAGTTTGATCCAAACCTTCAGAGATGAAGTTAGCTGGAACTCTGTGGTCGAACTTTTCAGTGTTTTCGAATGGGTAATGTTGGGAGGCGTAAGGCATAGAACCAGATTCGAACCAACAGTCGAAAACTTCTTCGATTCTCTTCAATTCACCCTTACCTTGTCTGGATGGGATAGTCATTTTGTCGATAGTGTCACGGTGTAAGTCAGTGATGTTCTTAACACCAGTCAACTCTTCCAGCTCCTGGATGGAACCGACACAAACAACTTCTTCGAAGTCATCAGAAACCCATAATGGAATTGGAGTACCCCAGTATCTGTTTCTGGAAACGTTCCAGTCACGAGCATTGGCAATCCAGTTAGCAAATCTCTTTTCCTTGATGGTGTTTGGAACCCAGTGAGAGTTCATAACAGAATCCAACATCTTTGGAACAATTTCTTTAACACGAACGAACCAAGCTGGAACAGAACGGTATAGCAATGGGGTATCAGATCTCCAACAGAATGGATAGGAGTGGCGAATTTGAGAAGCTAGTAACAAGTTACCAGTTTCAGTTAAGTGCTTGATAATCAACTTATCAGCATCCTTAACATAAACACCAGCAAAATCAGTAACTTCTTTGGTAAATTTACCGTTGTCGTCGACTGGGTTTGGTGCAGCGGTGTCTTCACTGATAACACCATTCTCCAAACAAACTTGGTAATCCTCTTCACCAAAGGATGGAGCGTTATGGACAATACCAGTACCAGAATCGCTGGTAACATAGTCACCACTGATGACTCTGAAAGCGGTAGCGGCCATTTGTTCTTTGAAGTATGGGAACAATGGCTCATATTTTAGACCGACAAGGTCCTTACCCTTGATCTTTTCGACAACCTTGAATTTCTCAGAGGCTGGCTTCTTGTACAGGGTCTTCAAAAGAGATTCTAACAAGATAAAGTTCATGTCCTTCTTTTCGTCGTAGATCTTGACGTATTCGAATTCTGGGTTAACACATAAGGCCAAGTTAGATGGCAAAGTCCATGGAGTGGTAGTCCATGCGACAAGCATGGTCTTTTCTTGACCGATGACCTTGAAACCGATGGTAACGGCTGGATCATTGACATCCTTATAGTTTTGTTGAGCTTCGAAGTTACTTAGAGGAGTAGTCAAACCGGTAGAGTAAGGCATGACTCTGTAACCTCTGTAGACTTGCTTCTTTTCGTACAATTCCTTGAAAGCCCACCACACAGATTCCATGAAGGTAGGGTACATAGTTTTGTAATCGTTGTCGAAGTCAATCCAACGACCTAGACGACCGATGGTCTTTCTCCATTCATCGGCATAAGTCATGACAATAGCTCTACACTCGTTATTGTAGTTGTCAATACCGAATTTGTAGACATCTTCCTTATCCTTGATACCTAGTTTCTTGTCAATAATGTGCTCAATTGGAACACCGTGAGTATCCCAACCAAATCTTCTCTCGACGTGGTGACCAGTCATAGTAGCATATCTTGGAACGATATCCTTGATAGTAGAAGCCAAAATGTGACCGTAGTGGGGAGTACCAGTGGCAAATGGAGGACCGTCAAAGAAAGAGAACTCTGGCTTGTCCTCGGTTAATTCCATAGATCTGTGAAAGGCATCGATTTCATCCCAAAGAGCAAGAACTTTCTCTTCCTCCTTTGGAAAGGAAAAATGACTTGGAGCCTCAGCCATTTTGATTATTATTGATATATCTGATTTACTTACTCTATACTAGAAAAAAAAGGGATTTTAAACAAGAATATTTAATACTCCTGATCAAAATTGAATTGTGTTTAAATGGATGGTCGAAAGAAATGAAGAATTTTTTTTTTTTTGGTCATCGCCAAATTTTTTGGAAAAAAAAAATTTTTTTTTCATCACACATCGTTACGTTCAGAGTGATATATTATAGAGTCATAAAATGGGTTCTGCCTCTAATATACAGGAACTAGTAATGATAAGCATACAACAATATCATTGCCACGTTATATTAGTCATAATTAAATGTAATAGGCCTATGAATGTGTCACATCCTTGTATACCCTTTCTTGTTATCACTAAAAATACCCCTGATTTACGTCATGATTACATAAAAGAAATAATGAAAAAAATGATACATATTTTAAAAAATAAACATTTTATTGTATTAGTAAAACATATATATAAGATATCTAAGGACATATACTGTTCGCAATAAAAAAAAATTGTGATCTATCAATCAATCACATATCCCAAAAGTAAAAAATAAGTTATAAACACCGAAAATATAAAAAGAAAAGGAAAGAAAAGAAAATGAGTAGGCAAAGTTATATTTTCGTGAAGTAAAAACAAAAAGGCATTAAAGTTTTAAGTGTTTGTATTAGAATACTTTTATTTTTTTATTATTTCTTTTAATCAACTTCTTCAACAGTTGGACCATCAGCACCGCCTGGAGCAGCGCCACCGGCTCCGGCACCTGGCATACCACCGGCACCTGGCATACCGCCTGCACCTGGCATACCACCAGCTCCACCAGCACCGTAGAACTTAGTCATGATTGGGTTAGCCAAGGCCTCAAGTTCCTTTTGTTTGTCCTTGTACTCATCAGTAGAAGCAGCTTGAGAAGCATCTAGCCAGTCAATGGTCTCTTGAGCAGCAGTCTCCAACTTCTTAGCATCTTCTTCACCGACCTTCTCCTTGAAAGCAGACTCAGAAACAGAGTTCTTCAATGAGAAAGCGTACGATTCAAGACCGTTCTTGGCTTGGACACGTTCAGCTTCCTTATCATCTTCTTCCTTGAACTTCTCAGCCTCAGAGACCATTCTCTCAATATCTTCCTTGGACAATCTACCCTTATCATTAGTGATAGTAATTTTGTTTGACTTACCGGTACCCTTCTCGATGGCGGATACATTTAGGATACCATTAGCATCAATATCGAAAGTGACTTCAATTTGAGGCACACCTCTTGGTGCTGGTGGGATACCAGATAATTCAAACTTACCCAACAAATTGTTGTCCTTGGTCTTGGTTCTTTCACCTTCGTAGACTTGAATCAAGACACCTGGTTGGTTATCAGCATAAGTAGAGAACGTTTCTGACTTCTTTGTTGGGATAGTAGAGTTTCTTGGAATCAACTTTGTCATGATACCACCAGCAGTCTCGATACCCATGGACAATGGAGCAACATCCAGCAATAGCAAATCCTGGGTCTTTGAGGATTGGTCACCAGTCAAGATGGCGGCTTGGACTGCAGCACCATAGGCAACAGCCTCATCTGGATTGATGGATCTGTTTGGTTCCTTACCATTGAAGAAATCAGAGACCAATTTTTGGACCTTAGGAATTCTTGTAGAACCACCAACTAGGACAATCTCATCAATTTGGGATTTGTCCAACTTAGAGTCTCTCAAAACTTTTTCAACTGGTTCTAAAGTCGATCTGAACAAATCAGCACATAATTCTTCGAATCTTGCTCTGGTTAATGAGGTGTAGAAATCAACACCCTCAAACAAAGAGTCGATTTCAATTGAAGTTTGAGAAGAAGAGGACAAGGCTCTCTTAGCTCTTTCTGCAGCGGTTCTCAATCTTCTTAGAGCTCTTTGATTAGTGGTCAAATCCTTCTTGTTCTTTCTCTTAAACTCATTAGCCAAATGGTTCACTAATCTGTTATCAAAATCTTCACCACCCAAGTGAGTATCACCAGCAGTGGCCTTAACTTCAAAGACACCGTCATCAATAGACAATAGAGAGACATCAAAGGTACCACCACCAAGATCAAAGATCAAGACATTGTGTTCCTGTGTACCCTTTTTGTCAAGACCATATGCAATTGCAGCAGCGGTAGGCTCATTAATGATACGTAACACATTAAGACCTGCAATGGTACCGGCATCCTTAGTGGCTTGTCTCTGAGAGTCATTGAAATAAGCTGGCACTGTCACCACAGCGTCATTGACCTGGTGTCCCAAGAATTGTTCAGCAGTCTCTTTCATCTTACCCAGGACCATGGAAGAGATCTCTTCCGGTGTAAACACCTTGGTTTCACCTTTGAACTCTACTTCAACAGCGGGTTTGCTATCCTTGTTGACGATCTTGAATGGGAAATGCTTGGCATCATTAACCACCTCAGGATCATCAAACCTACGACCAATTAGTCTCTTCGCATCAAAGACAGTATTCTTAGGGTTAATAGCAGCTTGGTTCTTAGCAGCGTCACCAATTAATCTCTCGGTATCGGTAAAAGCAACATAAGAGGGTGTAGTTCTATTACCTTGATCATTTGCAATGATCTCCACTCTATCATTAGAGAAATGAGCAACACAAGAGTACGTAGTACCCAAATCAATACCAACAGCTTTAGACATTATTATTTTTTTTTATTTTCTTCTTATTATTATTGTATTGTAATAATATTTTTGTTCTTGTTGATTTCTGTTATTAAGAGTTAAAAGAGAATCTTCAATTGGAAAAAACAGATTCCTCTCCCCTTTTTATACCTTTTTTTTTTCCAGTTACCTCATTGCGCTATTTTTTTTGTATTTTGCTAAGCGCCTCCCCTTCCCTTCCTCCTCCCAATTCCCTCTTCCCCCTTAACCAATTTAACCGCTCATCTCTCACAATGCTTCTTTTGTTCCCTAAATTTTACCCCTCATGAATTCCCTACACTAGTTTCTGTGCAAACAATGGTGAGCGGATGCCCTCCATCCCATGTGATGGGGTCTTCCAGCTGGTTCTCGAATCATCCTTCTTCTTCCCCCCGACTCATTCTTTGTTCCCTCAGCGCTTTTTCACAGGGAACAGGGGGGGGAGGCAGTAACAAAATGTTGCCTGAATTGTCCCCATTCGTTTCGATTTTTTTTTTTTTTTTTCTTTCACGGAGTTTCTTCTTACTTCTAGAACGTTCTGGAAGGTTTTTTTTCTTCTGTTTTTGGTCAAGGTCAGGTGATACGTTCGTTTAATTATTTAAATTACGTTTCACGATGGCAGGTGATTACGTGAGACACCCCTCCCCCCAATTGTATTAGTAATCAGGTACCATCTTATATATTATATGACTATGTTTCTTTGGTGAGTTGTACTTTTGGGATTAAGAGATAGAGAGTGATGGAGAGAGAGAGAGGCCTCTCTCTCTCTCCATCTATCTCTAAACTACACAATATATACAACTCTTAACAAAATGGCTGCTGTTTATGATGAGATAGAGATAGAAGATATGTCCTTTGATGCTACGTTACAGATGTTCCACTACCCTTGTCCCTGTGGAGACAGGTTTGAGATACTGCTAGAGGATATGTTGGATGGTGAGAACATTGCGGTGTGTCCCAGTTGCTCACTGATGATAGACGTTATCTTCGAAGAAGACGATCTTATCGAGTACAAGGAGAAACTGGAGAAAGCATCGGCAATGGTCGCGGCTTAAAAAAACAAATAATATAATAAGTTTAAAGTGAGATATATAATTATTTCTATAACAATTTTTACGTCATTTTTTTTTTTGAGATATTTTTTGTTTTTATGCACCGTTTGTGCGAGGTTCTCTGTGCGAGGATCTTCCTTCCTTCTTTCTTTCTTTTTTTTTTCTTGTTTTTTCTTTGTTTTTGTTTTTTTTTTCTGCCTACTGTGATTTTTTTTGAAGATCATCTATCTCCTCATCATCTCATTGATTATTTAAAGGAAATTCTTTCAATATTTTTTTCATTTAGTGTTTAGAAGACCCTTTTCGAGACAGCTATACAAGCAGCAATGTCTGATTTATTGAAGAAAGATCCTAATCTGGAGCTGATGACCGTGGAACACAAGAGTCCGGCTCCAAAAGCTATCAAGAGTGAATCTCCTAAACTGACAAGAGTCGCTCGTCCAGTTAGACATATCAAGTACATCCCAGTGAAATCTCTGTACTTTCATACCAAGACAGGTCCTATTGACTTCACTTATGAGAAAAAGATTAAAAACCCTATCCCTAAGAACAAGCTAGTTGTGGAGGTAAGGTACGTGGGTCTTAACCCTATTGACATGAAGATCAAAAACGGTTATGCTTCCGCTATATACGGTGAGATCGGGCTAGGTAGGGAATACAGTGGTGTTATTACCCAGGTAGGAAGCAAATTGGAGGACCATTGGAGTGTCGGTGACGAGGTTTACGGTGTCTACTACCATCCACATTTGGCTAATGGTGCCGGTGCCTCCTCTCTTTTGATTGACCCTAGCATCGATGCCATTTTGCCTAGACCACCTACTTTGTCGCCTCAGGAGGCTGCAGGTTCGTTGTGGTGTCTGGGTACTGCATACAGCATTATGCACTACTTGCAAAAGTACAAGTACCTGGACTCAGAGTCCAATGTGTTGATTAATGGTGGTACCACGAGTGTGGGTCTGTTCATGATACAACTGTTGAAGTACCACCTGAACCTAAAGAAGAAGCTGGTGATTGTCACTTCAGGAAGTAACTCAGATTTCATCATGGAGAAATTCCCAGATATCGCAGAGGAGATGATATTTATCAACTACTTGACGTGCCGTGGTAAGTCCAGTAAGCCATTAACTCAGATGATCAAGGAACAGAAAATAGTAGACTACGACGACAGCAAAGGTGAGGTCACAATCCCATACACCGAGGGCAAGTTCGATGTGGTCCTGGATTTTGTTGGTGGTTACGATATCATTGCCCACTCTGCAGACCTCATCAAATCCCGTGGTGCATACATCACAACTGTAGGTGACTACGTCGGTAACTACAAAGAAGATATTTTCAACTCCTGGGACAACCCAAGTGCCAACGCAAGAAAGATGTTCAGCTCCATGCTGTGGTCGTTCCACTACCACCACTTCTACTTCGACCCCAACGCAAAGCTCGCCTCCAAAAGCGACTGGATCAACAAGAGTGGTGAATTGCTGGAGTCCGGTCTTGTTAAGTGTATCGTAGACAAGCAATTCAACTGGAAGAACACTAAAGAGGCATTCAAATACATGGCCACACAGCGCGCAAGAGGTAAAATCATACTGGAAACTGAGAAGTTCTGATTCTTTCTTTTATTTTTTATTTAATCATTGCCATGATATTGTAAAAACCCTTGAATATTAATCACCATATGATACCCTTACAGAATAATAAATACACATAATATTAAAAGATATATATATATATATATATACCGGCATGTATAATAACATAATAATATACGGTTTCTCACGTGAACAGACCCGCCCCTTGTACAAAGAAAACTCGAAACCCAAAAAAAGAAGCACTTGTGATCGCTCAACGGAATCCTTCACTGCGTGTGTTTCTGTGGAACATTTTTGTTGTTGTTATTGTAATTTATACGGGGGCACAGAAGGAGGCGTGGGAAGGGGGGAGAGGGCCTTAGTGAGTTCTTCGGAGAGGGAAGGGGAGGGAAAAAATTTGTTTTTAGGATTTCATATAAATAGGGTGATGATCCTATTTTTGTTTTCTGGAATTATCTTTCTCTATTCCATCTAGAGACCCAAGAAATATAGACCAATTGCTGAAGGATGTTTAGTTTTTTTGGTGGTAGTTCTGCTCCTGAATTGAGTCAGGAGGAGAAGACGAAGTTGATTTTGAAGCAGGCGTATGACTTTGAGATTGCGTTGAGGGCGATGGATTATGTGTTGGATGACAATCCAGATCGTGGTTTGAAATTGTTGGAAGACAGCGATAAGGAGGCTGATGAGGACGAGAGGACTATCAATGTTTTGGCCCGTGGTGTTATTGAGTTCTTAGAAGCTACTTTGAGTTTTGAGGCCGATGAGATGAAGAAGGCATCGGCTACTTTGGCTAAGGCCGAAACCTTGTCCCAGAAGAGTAAGACTAATGCAGAGAACTTGAAGTTGAGTAACAGTAGTAAGTACCCTCCAGGCACCGTGTTTGCGGTTACTTATACAGAATCTTTGCTATTGCATGCTTTATTGATGATTTTCAGTGAGAGTATGATGGAAGTTGCCAAAGCATTGTTGAAGTTGAGAAAGGCTTATTACACTCTACAGGAAGTACTAGAGCAGATTAAGGCTGCTAATTTGAAGGCTGTTGAGGAAGCTGAGAAAAAAGGTGAAAATCTAAGCTCCAGCCCATCTGCCGCTAGCTTCATTGCTTCCGGGGAAGTGTTCAATTCAATTGATATTCCATATAAATTGACTGATGAAGAGGCTAAGGACAAGGAGTTGTTGGAGTTTGCTGAGAAAGTGCACCACATGCGTACCAAGAGACTTTCGGGTGCTCATATTGACAATCCACCAGCTATCAACAGGTTGAGAAAGGAATTGGGTTTGCAAGCCATGGATCAATTACCAAAGAAGCCAATTGAGGAGCACGTTGTTTTGGATGATGATATTGATAAGAGCCAAGCCACCATTGATGAGTTTATTCACTCTGGTGTAAACCTATGTTTTGGTATCATTCAAGTGGTTTTGTCCCTATTACCACCTGCCATTGGTGCTGTTTTATCCGTCGTGGGTTTCTCTGGTTCTCGTGAAGAAGGTTTGAAATTGGTCTGGAAGGCCACAAAACATAGAAATGTTCATGGTTGTATTGGTTTGTTGGGTCTGATGTTTTACTATGATGGTCCTTTCCAATTTACCGATGATGATTTTGATGTTCCAGCATCTGTTAAGGAGTACTTGGAATCTCAAAATAAGAAGGAAATTACTGAGGGTGACAACGAAGGTAAAGAGGCAAGTGTCTCCGCTCAATCGGTTGGTAGCGTAGACAGTTTGAATATGGATAGTAACACTCTCCTACACCCAGGTAAGATTATGGAAGATGCTCTTTTGAAGTCTCGTGCATTGTTTCCAAACAGTGCCTTGTGGTTGCTAAACGAAGCTAGAATGTTGTCTGGTAAGGGTAGGTTAGAAGATGCTGTTGCTTTAATGGATTCTATTGATGTTAACAAGATCCGTATGAGACAAGTTAAGTCTTTGATGATCTTTGACAGAGCTATCACTTTGATTCACTTACATGAATACGACAGAGCTGCAGATGATATCCTATCCCTATTGGAAATCAGTGACTGGTCTCATGCCTTCTATAGCTACTTCGCTGGTTGTTGCTACTTGGAAAAGTGGAGAATGATCCAGATTGGTGATTTGAAGAGTGAAAAGGAAGAATTCTACAAGGAACAAGCCACCAAGCTTATTTTTAACTCTGTTGATTACTTGGGTAAGAAGACCTGGAGATCTAAAAACTTGCCACTTGATAGATTTGTGGCAAGAAAGGTTGCACAATTCAAGGCTACTCAAGCTAAACTGAACTTGATGAACCCATTGGATGCTATTGCCACTTCTCCAGTTTATGAAATCGCTTATTTCTACAACGGTTTCAACAGAATGTCCAGAAAACACTTGGAAATTTCTCAAAAGATGCTAACTGAGTTCAAGAACCCTGCTGTTGAAAGTAATGATCCAGATCAAAACTTAATTAGAGACCTATTGGTTTCTTTAACTCTGAGAAGATTGGACAAGATCGAAGAAGGTTGTAAGCTGCTAGATGAAAAGGTATTACCAGCATTCTTCAGTGTTTCTGAAGATAACAATGTTAGTTACGTTAAGAAGTCTGAAGACCCATGGTTATATCCATCTGCCCTATACGAACGTGCTTTGTTCTGCTGGAAACTAAATGGTGTTGAAAAACTTCCTGAATGTAAAGAATGGTTGGTTAGAGCACAAAACTACGCTGATGACTATGAGTTGAGTAGTCGTGTTGGTATGAAGATCAAGGCCGCTATAGATAGAGTTGATAGTGCTTTGAACAACTAGAAATTTTAAAAGAACATAAAGAGTGGATATAGTTATATTTTAACTATTGATCAAAATTAAAAAGAAGAAGAAGTTTGTAATTATAAGACCTGTAAACCAGTGGAAAGGAAAACCTTCCAATTTTTTTTTATTTTTACAAACTTTGGGTTTAATAATATTCAAGAAGACTTAAAAGTTTTTTGCATATGTTTCTGTTTTCATTCTGCCAATTTTGAGTGATTATTTCAATGATCATCTGCTAGACTAAAGAAGAATCCACACACTTTCCATTCAACTGAAAAACCTTTATCATCATATATGTAAATACTCTCATTTTTTCCACCATTCAACTTTTACTATGTTTTTTTAATTTTATAATGTATAACGTAATGATACCAGTAATATTATATACTCGATTTGCTTATTTAATTCATAGCTCAATATATCTGACTGCTTAGAGTTAATATCGTTTTTTGTCTTTGCTAATAGTTGACTTTATTTGCCTCGGAAACAGGGCATTAAATTTGTAAAAAAGTTTTGGTAAAGGGTTTCATTAAGACAAAGGACTACTGTAAATGTAAAATAACTACTGCTACAGATTCAACAACACATAAATATCTGCTATTTAAAATATGAGTGATGAAGAGATTGAATTTATTTATGATGATGAGGAGGAAGACGAGACCATAGTATTTGATAATATAACAAGACCCCGAGATGAGGTACTGGATTTAACGAAGACTAAATCGGTTATGAGCCAAGGATCAGAGTTTGATATAGATGAGGATTTTAGTGGAGATGATTTTGAGTATGATGAGCTGATGGCTGTGCCACTTTCGCATGATAGCAAGAAGACATTGAACGACGGAAGTGTACCTAATTTGAAGTATGACTGCTTAACCACACGAGACATTTTTGAAAAGATGTTGGACAGGGTACATCATCTACAGCCAGTCTTGTCGATTCCGCCAGAGGATATTTTGACTCTAATACAGCATTATGATTGGAATGAAGAGAGATTACTAGAGGCATGGACGGACAAAATGGATGATCTTCTCGTCGAGTTAGGAATAAATACAAATCATATCAAGAATCCACAGAAAAGAGAAGTCAGTTTTAAAGACAATTTTACATGTCCCATATGCTGTGATGAGAAGAGTACTGAAACATTTGCTTTGGAATGTGGGCATGAGTACTGTATTGATTGTTATAAGCAATATATTAGTGATAAACTTCATAAAGGTAACGTCATTACTTGTATGAGCTGCTCATTAGCATTGAGAAACGATGATATAGATAAAGTCATGGGTAATGCTTATAGTGCCAAACTTATGGACTCATCGATTAAAAGTTTCGTTTCAAAGCATAATAGAAATTATAAGTGGTGTCCATTTGCAGACTGCAAATGTATAATTTACTTGAAGGATTTGTCATTGTGGCCCGAATATTCTAGGTTGCATTATTCTCCGTTTGTTGAATGTAATTCCAAGCATAACTTTTGCTTCAATTGTTCTTTTGAAGTTCATGCACCTGCAGATTGTAAAGTCACGAATGCTTGGGTCAAAAAATCACGGAAGGAATCAGAAAATTTAAACTGGGTGCTCTCACATACTAAAGAATGTCCTGAATGTTCTGTGAATATCGAGAAAAGTGGTGGTTGTAATCATATGATCTGTTCTAGTTGCAAGCATGAGTTTTGTTGGATATGTGAAGGCGCCTGGGCCCCACATGGTAAAAATTTCTTCCAATGTACCATGTATAAGAATGAGGACTTAAAAAACAAGAATACTGATGAGGCTGCTCGAAATCTAAAGAAATATACATTCTACTATAGAGTGTTTAATGAACACGAGGTATCAGCAAAGTTGGATTGGACGTTAGGTCAAACAATGGGACACAAGGTGAAGGACCTTCAAGAGAAGGTAGGCATTTCCTGGATCGAGGGACAATTTTTATCAGAAGCATTAAAGACACTTAACGAGGGACGTACAGCACTCAAATGGTCTTTCGCGCTTGCTTATTATGCCGATCCATCCCATAACTTGACAAAAATATTTGTCGACAACCAGGGGCTTCTATCTAGTGCAGTTGAAGACCTATCAGAACTTCTTCAAATCAAGGAAGCAGAGGTAATAATCAAAAGAAAACCAGAATTTTACAATAAAGCAGGATTTGTAGAAAATAGAACACAGGCACTTTTGGAATGTGGGAGGGACCTATTGTGCAAGGGAATTTGTAAGATTAATGACTAGAAGTATTAATACTCAGCAGTTGTACACAACATGCTATTTTCCTACCACAGTTAATATCTTAATAACATTCTGTCATTCAGTACGTATTCTATGACTTTATGTCTGCATACGTATTTCGACATGTTGTTATTGTCATGAGAAATAACTTAAAAATAGACTATGATACCATAAACATAACGATTTTTTTTGTTTTTATAAGATCTATATAACTATACAAGAACTATTTTTTTGCATACTTTTGTGTCCACTCTTTTGCGGTTTCCTTAGCTTTCTTCTCGTCTTTGATCCAGTCTTCTGCAACATCATTGGCCAATGGATCGTTAGGATTAGGTGAAGCCAGTAATGCCTGGATGGATAACAGAACTGTTCTTATCTGTAGCGCTGGAGACCAGTTCGTCTTTAATACGTCGAGGCAGATACGGCCTAGTCTGTCTATGTTAGGATGGTATATCTTTGTCAGGAATCTCACCTTGGGAGCCTCCATTGGGTAGTCCTCTGGCAAATATAGCTCGAGCTGGAATACACCGTTCTCATATGGAGATTGTGTTGGGCCTTCTATCGTCACTTCGAAGTATCTTAGGTTGTCATCATGAGGTTCTGCAGTAATACCAGGGACTGGATCACTAACCAATCTCTCGGTCTCTTTAATTATTCTCTTGGGTAAAGATGCCATGTTATATTTGCTTGTAGCTTGTGATTTTATACTGGTGGCACCTCTTGAAGATCAACCCCTCCTTTTAAAGGTAGCCTCTAAATTCTTGATTTTTCTTTTTTTTTTTTTTAGTTTTTAGCTTTGCATTAAGCACTCACAGGGTAAAAAACGTACGTGGGGATGTCTGACGCAATTCTCAACGGTGATTCCTATTGAATTGAAGTTATCATCACTTTAAAACTCGTTCAGCTTCATTGTATGTCAGCAGCCAGGTACTATATATTGGTGATTTATCTCTGTGTTTACTTGAACCGCACGTTGCCTAACAAACACACACGCACACACACCCTATCTCCATCGTTTGCTGATCTTCACAACATAGGGACTGCTTAGTAATCCAATAATGACAAGATTTGAAGATAATCAATTACTCAGAGCCACCATCTATCGGATCACTGATGATACACTATCATTTCAGCTGCGCTGTTTTTGTTTTTTCCTTCATGTTGTGTTAACAATGGGTTTCTGGCAGAATGCTACTAAAGAATACCAAGAACCAAATTATAAGGGTCTTTAAAAAGATATACATCTATCAAATCGAAAACAGCCTCAGCCAATAATATTAGAGTATCTTAGTAATATGGTAAGCATGATTTTCGTATAGTGAGACAAATCCCGTGCATTTGTCTGGGTAACTTTTGAAAAAAAATTTTTTTTTTTTTTTCCAATTTTTGTTTTGCGATGGCCTCTATTGTTCTTCAATTTTGCAAATATTTTATTCAATTAACAATTGTAAAATACGTCTTATTTCAATTCCTGTCTTTTCTACGTGATTACAACAACACCAGAACCTGCGATAATTAAAAAAGGAAGGAAAGAATGAGTGATAAGGGTAGTCGTATTGCCATTGTCAATGCTGACAGATGTAGACCAAAGAAGTGTCGTCAAGAGTGTAAGCGTTCGTGTCCTGTTGTGAAGACCGGTAAGCTGTGTATTGAGGTTACTCCAACTTCTAAGATTGCTTTCATTTCTGAAGTTTTGTGTATTGGTTGTGGTATCTGTGTTAAGAAGTGTCCATTCGATGCTATTACTATTATTAACCTGCCTACCAACTTGGAGGATCACACTACACACCGTTACTCTGCTAACAGTTTCAAACTGCATAGACTACCTACTCCAAGACCGGGTCAAGTTCTGGGTTTGGTCGGTACCAACGGTATCGGTAAGTCCACCGCTTTGAAGATTCTGGCTGGTAAGCAGAAGCCTAACTTGGGTCGTTACGAGGATCCACCAGAATGGCAAGAGATTATCAGATACTTCCGTGGTTCTGAGCTACAAAACTATTTCACAAAGATGTTGGAAGATGATATCAAGGCTATCATTAAGCCTCAGTACGTTGATAACTTACCTCGTGCTATCAAGGGTCCAGTTCAAAAGGTTGGTGAACTTTTGAAGTTGAGAATGGAGAAGTCCCAAGAAGACGTAAAGAAATATATTAAGACTTTGCAACTTGACCATCTGCTGAACAGAGAAATTGGTCTGTTGTCTGGTGGTGAATTGCAAAGATTCGCAATTGCTATGTCCTGTGTCCAAGAAGCTGATGTCTATATGTTCGATGAACCATCCTCCTATCTGGATGTTAAGCAACGTTTGAATGCTGCTCAAATTATCAGATCTCTATTGAGCCCAACTAAGTACGTTATTGCAGTTGAGCACGATTTGTCCGTTTTGGATTACTTGTCTGATTTCGTCTGTATTCTGTACGGTGTTCCATCTGTCTACGGTGTTGTTACTCTACCATCCTCTGTTAGAGAAGGTATCAACATTTTCTTGGATGGTCACATCCCAGCTGAAAACATGAGATTCAGAACCGAAGCCCTACAATTCAGAATTGCCGATTCTGCAGCTGACATCGTTATTGACAACACCCGTGCCTTCACTTATCCAACTATGAAGAGAACTCAAGGTGATTTCTCCTTGACCGTCAAGGCTGGTGAATTCTCTGACTCTGAAATCTTGGTTATGATGGGTGAGAACGGTACCGGTAAGACCACTTTGATCAAGCTTTTGGCTGGTGTTATTCCAGCTGATGACGGTTCCGCTGTTCCAAAGTTGAACGTTTCCATGAAGCCACAAACCATTGCACCAAAGTTCCCAGGTACTGTCAGACAACTGTTCTTTAAGAAGATTAGAGGTCAATTCCTAAACCCACAATTCCAAACTGATGTTGTCAAGCCATTGAAGATCGACGACATCATTGACCAAGAAGTCAAGCACTTGTCTGGTGGTGAATTGCAAAGAGTTGCCATCGTCTTGTCCCTAGGTATCCCAGCCGACATCTACTTGATCGATGAACCTTCCGCCTACCTGGACTCCGAACAACGTATCATCTGTTCCAAGGTTATCAGAAGATTCATCATTCACAACAAGAAGACCGCTTTCGTCGTCGAGCACGATTTCATCATGGCCACTTACTTGGCCGACAAGGTTATCGTCTTCGAAGGTACACCATCTCAAAACGCCACTGCTGGTGAGCCAGAATCCTTGTTGACTGGTTGTAACAGATTCTTGAAGAATTTGAACGTCACCTTCAGAAGAGATCCAAACTCCTTCAGACCAAGAATCAACAAGCTAGACTCCCAAATGGATAAAGAACAGAAACTTTCCGGTAACTACTTCTTCTTGGATAACACCGGTATCTAATTTTTTTATTCTCTTTTATTTATTTACTACACTCTCCTTTCCCCTCCTTCTTCCACCCTTCGTTTTAGAAACATGATACCACTAAGATATCAGTATACGGCATAGAATATTTATTTGTATATTTAATTGATTTATTTATATTGTATGGTATGGTATTCTATTGTAATATTGTTACGTATTGTAATATTGTATTAATGTATTGGTGTATTGATGTATTTATGTATTGGTGTATTGGTATATTGTAAATGCACTCATTTCTGCTGATAATGTTGCATGTGATAATATTATAATAGCACCCAGCACCCTGCACCCTGCACCCTAACAACAACCCTAGGGTTAAAAGGACTCTGTCATCGGGGTGCCGAGAGCCGGGTGAAAAAACCGTTTTGCCGAGCAAAAAAAGAGAAGTCCCCATTTTTACCCGGACAAGCAGGAGTCTAAAAGCTAAAAGAAAAACTTCAAATTTTACGTGTGTTTTTGGCGTTGCTACGAGAGTTTCTGTGTACCCGAGAATGAAGATCCCGGCGAGAGAAGTCCACCGGTGCCCTGCTTCCACCCCCGCGGCTGTATTTGGACTTCTTTATTGTTGCATTTGTGCAGCGTTTTCTGAGAGATTGCCTCAATGGGGGGAACAGGATGACTTAATTAATTTCTTTTTCTTTCTTTTTTTCCAGAAATTGATAAAAAAAATTTTTGACGTATATAAAGAAGGGCATCGGATGCTTTCTCTTTTCATACCAAAACCATAAAACTATACAAAACCAAAAACAAAACAAGAGTGATCACTTTAATATAATGATTTCTGAGCGTGCTGCTACAGTGTTGGCTACTATTGCCACAGTATGCTGGTGTGTCCAGCTTATCCCGCAGATTATATATAATTGGAAGAGGAAAGATTGTACGGGTTTACCGCCATTGATGATGTTTTTGTGGGTTGTCTCCGGTATTCCATTTGCTATTTACTTCTGTGTGTCCAAGGGTAACGTGGTGTTGCAGATCCAGCCCCATTTGTTCATGTTCTTCTGTGGTATCTCGTTTGTGCAGAGCTGTTACTACCCTCCTTGCAGCATGGACCGCAAGAAGATTGTGGCCATTGTGGCAGGGATTATCGCGTGTGATGTGGGTATGGAGGTCGGGTTCATATTGTGGTTGAGACCACTGTACTCCCGTGGTATTACGTGGCCCGATTTGATCTTCGGTATTATCGCGACTGTGTTGCTAGCAGTCGGGTTGCTGCCACCGTACTTTGAACTGGCCAAGCGTAAAGGTCGTGTCGTTGGTATCAATTTCCTGTTCTTGTTTATTGACTCCATGGGTGCGTGGTTATCTATTGTCAGTGTGGTTGTCGGTAACATGGATGTCATGGGTATTATCCTGTACTGTGTCATTGCTGGGTTGGAGCTTGGTATATTCGCATCTCATTTCATCTGGTGCTGCAGATTCAAGTGGTTCGGTAACCACGATCCCGAGGAAACAGAAGCAGAGGATATCAAGAGTAAACATGATAACGATGTCCTAGACGAGAAAGTCGAAGGTGTCTATAAATACGACCTCGAAAACACTTTCTCGCAGACCCAGGAGGTCAACGACACCGATGAGCCAAGAGACGATGACGTGTCCACCATCGGTGACTACGACCTCGAGAGAAGACCATCTCACATGGAGAGATTCTCACAGAACGTACACGCCGTACACGGTGTGGTAATGCAAAGAAGCACAGACTACAGCAGTGTCGAGCTGTAGCGCGTCTCTTTCGCCCTTCAATACTCCCTTCTAATGAATTACGTTCACGACCTTACTAGCTATGATATAAATATTACATTCTGCTATATATAAAAATTTGTACTATCCCTAAATATTGCTAAATTATTATCGTATTTTTGTTTTTAACACTCTCGCCCACTGAAACACGCGTAGGAATGAAGTTCTTTAACAATAAAAAAAAAAATAAGCGGAATTTCCCCATAACAAAGAACAAAGAGCTGAAAATTTTTAGCCCAATCGATTATAAAAGATTCTATTCACAAGAAGAAAAGAACAAGATCTAGAACCAGGAATCAGGATAGATTTACATCTAGGGTAAGCATTGATTGAAGGAAAGGAGAAAGAGAAACGAAGTTTTGATACCCTGAAGAAATAGTTTTGATTTACATTTGAATAAGCAATGGAGGATAAGCAGGGGAAAAATGATCCGTTATCTACACCGGTTATGAATCCCATTGCGGAAGAGAGTTCACCTCAATTCTCTGATCAGTTATTTAAGACGCCGTATTTAGATGGACCAGACGATATATCTCTTTCGGATAGTGCTTCTCTGAAGAATAATAACAATAATAGTACTAGTGATAATGTGCCTGGGAGAAGTAGGATAAAAGCACGGTCGATGTTAATGTCTCCTAATTTTGCGAGACCCAATTCTCTTTATTCGCAGAGAGACGGTAACAATTCCAGCTCAAGTTTGATATATAACCCGTCGTTTACGTTTGGTGGTAGTAATAGCAGTAACAACACGGAAACTGGGTTGCAGACTCCTAACAAAAATACAGTTGGATACAGTACTCCAGGACACGATGGAAGACGTAACTCTCTAAAGTATATTCCAGGGCAAAAACTTGCTCCACCGACTTCAAGAAATAGATCGCCTGTAAGGCCGTCTTCACCAGAACATAATTACCTCAAGGTAGGGCCACCAGGGAAAAGAGGCAGTGCAGTATTAGATACCCCATTTAACTTCTCATCCGCCCCAATTAAACCACAGATGTCTACCGGACCTAATCATCAAAATACCCCACCATCTTCGTCATCTAGAGCATCGTTCCGTAAAGGTCATCGTTACAAGCATTCTTCCGTGTCCATGAACTTCTTCCAAGAGCCAGAAGTGAAGATTCCACTGAATATTGCCAAGTCACTGCCGATACCTGATATCGAGGATATGCTAAATAATCTTCCTTGGCCTAAAGCTCATTTGCAACTTATTATCGCAGCATGCCAGTTCTTTCTCTGTATAGTTGTCTTTTACCTAGGAAGAAGTAATAACTGGACCAATTTTGTAACTCTCTCACATTTCATCACATATGACATCATTGGGGCACTGGTTACTATTTTAGTGGAAAATTTATCCCAATTTCAAGTCTGGTTTACAGGTACGATCACATTTCCGTTTGGTCTTAATAGAGTTGACGTTTTGCTAAGTTTTGGGCTTGCTGTTTCTCTTTGCTTTGTTGGTTTAGATTTACTGTTCCATATTGTTGAAGAATCTATAGTTTTGCTGGTTGAAACAAAAGATCATAGTTCTGATACACATGCTGATATAACTCAGCAAATTCCCCACTCTCATCATTCAGGTGAACCATTTTCCTTAGCAGATGGAAAGTACTCTGTATGGTATTTTACGCTTTTTGTTACTATTTTATTATCAACTCTTTCATTGTACAAAACGTACTATTCGAACACAAATAGTAAACTAAAAACTAAGAATCCATTAGTTACTATCTCATATGGTTTCTACCTGATGATATACCCTCTTTTGATTAGTCACTTTTATGGATTTGCTGATTACATTGCTACTGTCACAATTGCTATCTTCATTTTATTGCATGGTCTGAAAATTGCTGAATGGTCTGCTATTGTATTATTGATGGGTTTATCTACGACCAATTTGCCCTCTTTGGCACTTTTGGATAATGAATATGATACTGACGCGATTGCGGTTGACCCTAAATCTAGTACAGAACAAAGTAAGTCTACTAAAACACGTTTGAGATCCTTGAGTACTTTACCAGTTGCAACTCCAAATAACTCCGATAAATCAAATAAGAGCAAGTTATTGTCATGGTTTTCTGGTGACGGATTTGACAAAAGTGATCCAACTGGTTTTAAGTCAAAGATGATAGAGCAACTCGAATGTTTACCAGAATATAAAGCAAAATGTAAATTGAACTATGGTGATCTTATTATTGCTAAGGTGAATTTCAGCTTATTTATTGTTCTAATGAAAATCAGCATGAAGGGTGGTTCTAACGACGATGAGCTACAGTTGCGCTTAGCTATAGATAAATGTATCAAAAAAATTCTTCCTGGGTCAGAGACTACTATAGAAATAGAAAGAATTTAAAAGGTGAATGGCCCACTTATAGCATTACATAATTAACTATCTAAAATACAATAAAATGTTATTTTCATCAAAATTGTTTGTAACTATATCTTAAATGCTAAGGTAAGGTATATAAAATGCAAATGAGGTCTTAACTCTAATAAGATGAATATTATGACTGTCTTAGTGTTTGCAACAACTCAGTGTAGCGTGATATTTCATTTTGTTCAAGAGAAGTGAAAATATCTTTTTTGTCCTCTGATGCTTCGGGGATGGAGCCCAAATTCTCTTCACTGTATTTATCATTTAATGATATTGGATGGTAACCATCAACATCTCTGCTGATATCATCATCGATACTCCTCTCCCAAAATGTTCTTTCACCTTTACCCACCAAGAAGTTAAAGGCATTACCCTTTTGGTTAGCTCTCGCAGTTCTACCACATCTATGCACGTACTGTTGAGAAGAAATTGGAACATCATAATTTACAACATCGGATATACTTTCGATATCGATACCTCTAGACATCACATCAGTTGTAATTAGTACTTCAATATTGGTATTACCATCAGACTTAGAAAATTCATTAACCAGCTTTCTAGTTTCTGCCTTTGTATTATTAGAATTGATGGAGTTTATTTTGATTGTATTTTTGGTCATTCCACCATTGGTTAGAGCCTGTAATAAAATTTGTAGCTTAAGGGATGATTCATTAGAACGAACAAACACCAGGATTTTACCATTTTTAATATAATCGAACAAACGCAATAGGTATAGAGGTTTGTAAAGACTCTTTGCTGTTGGGATTGTAACTTGGTTTTCTTGTAATGATGGTGGTAAATTGTAAAGTTTAATTGAATCAGTGGCAAATAGAGTGGGCTTATATAGATGTAGATCATTTAATTTTTCTGTGTTAGTGGTCAATGTCGCACTGAAAACCATTTTTATCACATTACCTGGCATTGGGTCCAGTTTGTCAGATTTTATTTTAGCCATTACTTCAGGTACCCAGTTTTGGAAAGATTGGTTCAAAAGTCTATCAGCTTCATCCAGAACTAGGTATTTCAAATTTTTCATAGATAAAGAACCTCCAGCCAGATGATCCACTAGACGACCTGGAGTTGTGATAAAGATGTCCGGTTCTGTTTTGAGTACTTTCTGTTGCTCTTCCCTTAAGGAGTTTTCCAGTTTAGAGACACTGACCACAATGCTTGTACCTTCTGCAAGCTGCGATATGGTTTGATAAACTTGGTTAATAAGTAGTTTTGTGGGCACGACTATCAATACACGCAATTTATTCACTACTCTACTTGACAGTGTTTGGATTATCGGTATGGAATAGGCCAAAGTTTTACCGGAACCTGTGGATGCGTTAACTAATATATCTCCAACACGTCTTGTGAAATTCTTCTTTGATGAAGCCTTGGCAAAATTGATAGTTTCCAAGTATGTATCCAGTAACACGGTTTGAATAGGGAATGTATCCTTTGAGAAGTATTTTTCAATATTTTGCATCAGTCTTGGACTCAATTGGTCTGAGTAATCGCTAAACGGTTTGATCATATCATTATTGTAGTGAATTCTTCTTGTATCTCTGAATGCCGTGGCTTTCAACTCACTAGTATCCTGTGCCCTTAGTTTCTGGTCCCTAATGAACGCTGGTTGTGGGATTTGTGCCAAATCGTGTACTTCACCAGTCTCTACTACCTCCTCGTCTTCTTCTGTTGAGGTAATCTTGTCCTGAATAGATAGAGTCTTCTTGAATCTGGATAGAACCGAGTTGTGTTTATTATCATCTGGGGATATCTCAGGCTCATTAGAATCGGAATCAGAATCGGAATCAGAACCCAAATCAAGTCCCATGTCATCACTAGAATCAGAATCAGAATCAGAAGCTTCAGCTTCAGCTTCCTCAGACTCTTCTTCTTTTTCCATTACATCTTCCTCTGGCTCCTCCTGTTCTTCTGGCCCTTCCTCTTCCTCTGAATGCTCCTCATCCTCTGGTTCTTCTATCGCATCAGATATACTTCTCTTTTGTGGAAGTGTAGGTACAGGTTTCACGTCTTCCTGCACCTTTGTGGGGTCAAATCTGGCAGCAAACATCTCTACCCTTGCTCTAAACTACGACAATTATGCTTAATTGAGGCCCCTTCCAACAAAAATCAATGTGTATTCAGTGAAGCTCATCGCAAATTTGAATAATTTTTTTTTTCAGAGAGAGCTTCAAAAAATTTTTTTGATTTTTTTTCCGTTTGAGAGCTACGAGAAGAGAACCTTGACCCTTTTTGAAGTTTTTGCCTAATACAAGAAGAGTGTTTTGTGAGAAAGGAGTACAAAAGAGCAAACATTGTAACCGGTGATTAAGTTTGTTTGCTTTTGTTGCTCATTTCCTGGAATATTTGTTCTGTCATGCATCCATCTGTGAGACTACTAGCCAGGTCCGCCTGGAAGGGACCTAACATTGTTCCTCTGCCGATCAAGGAGGCTATGAGTAAGAAAGTGCCCATCAGGACCAACGCCAGAGCCGCCACGATACTGCCCCAGTTTGTCGGGCTCAAATTCGAGATACACAATGGTAAGGATTACGTGCCCATTGAGATTTCCGAGGACATGATCGGGAAGAAGCTCGGGGAGTTCGCACCAACCCGCAAGAGATTCAGCTACACCCAGACCAAGAACAAATAATTGTATATAAGTAAAAAAACATGTAAATATAGAACTTTTAATGTCTAAATAAATATAAAACTCTTTGTCTTAGCTGACGAGGTGTTTTTAAGGATTCAAATTTCAATTTCAATTTCATTTTTTTTTTTGGGTTTTTGTTCAAAAAATCCATCTTAACATTGCTTTATTACAAATTAGTGCTTAAATACAATCATAACAACGAATAAACAGACGAGTAAAACGCCAGCAATAGAAGATGTTTGGGTTTAGAAATGTGCTGTCTGTTGTGAGAGTGAGACCTGCGGGTCTCATGATGAGAGGTGGGATTGCGAGAATGCCTATGACGAACAACTTCTCTACGAGTTCGCCTGTCCTGGCTACGCTGAATCAGATAAAACGTGGTGCTGGTCCACCAAAGAAGAAGAGAATCACGATGGCGCCCGATTTGGACCAGTGTCCCATCAGGAAGGGTGTAGTGCTGAGGGTCATGGTGTTGAAACCCAAGAAGCCTAACTCCGCGCAGCGGAAGGCCTGCAGAGTGAGGCTCACCAATGGTAACGTGGTCTCTGCCTACATCCCCGGTGAGGGACACGATGCGCAGGAGCACAGTGTGGTGTACGTGAGAGGGGGCCGTTGCCAGGACTTGCCGGGTGTGAAGTACCATGTGGTCCGCGGGGCAGGTGATCTCAGCGGGGTCGTCAACAGGATAACATCGAGATCCAAGTACGGTGTCAAGAAGCCAACCAAGGAGTGAAAATCAATAAATTCTAATTTGAAATAAAACAAAAATATCGTGTAAATACCACTGGTTGTCGTTTTTTGAATCACAAATAGAACCGTAAAAGTGAAAGGCAACATAATTAATGTATATATATGAAACGGAGTACCATTAATACAATTCAATACATAACAAACAAGTCTAGTTAGATGAATATTTGTGTTTTACGTTATATAACTTGTAGAGTCACGTGTAAATTCACGTGCAGTATCGCTATTGACGTGGCAGTGTGGCAAAAAAAAAAACTGGGCCCTTCCAATTTTTTTTTTTTTGAAGGGGCCCTTTAAAAGGAAGAGATGGTTTTGAGATACATAATTGCTAGTGGTAAAATTCATAGCAGACCAACAAATATAACAAACGATGGCTACAGTTGCTTCAGATTACTCTTCGGAGGCTAGTAATGTTCCAATTGAGCACAGATTCAATCCATACTCTGACAATGGTGGTACTATCCTGGGTATAGCCGGTGAAGATTTCGCAGTGTTGGCTGGTGACACAAGACACACTACTGATTACTCTATTAACTCTCGTTATGAGCCAAAAGTGTTTGACTGTGGTGATAATATTATTATTTCGGCGAATGGTTTCGCTGCTGATGGTGAAGCGCTGGTGAAGAGGTTTAAGAACAGTATCAAGTGGTACCATTTCGATCATAACGACAAGAAGCTGTCTATCAGCTCTGCGGCCAGGAATATCCAGCACTTGTTATACGGTAAGAGATTTTTCCCATACTACGTGCATACTATTATAGCAGGTCTTGACGAAGAAGGTAAAGGTGCTGTGTATTCCTTTGATCCAGTGGGGTCTTACGAAAGAGAGCAATGTAGGGCCGGTGGTGCCGCTGCGTCTCTAATTATGCCGTTTTTGGATAACCAGGTCAACTTCAAGAACCAGTATGTTCCAGGAACCGACGGTAAGCAAAAGAGAGAGCTGAAATATCTGAGTCTGGAGGAAGTCATAAAGTTAGTTAGAGATGCGTTCACCTCGGCCACGGAAAGACATATACACGTTGGTGACGGTCTAGAGATCCTAATAGTGACTAAGGAGGGTGTAAGGAAGGAGTTCTTCGAGTTGAAGAGAGATTGATGTATCTTTTTTACGTAAAATGTATATAAAATGCAATAAAATAATCAAAAAAAATATGAAAAGGTAATGATCCACAAGATAGCATGTTTTCTTCTATAAAAAAAAAAGTGTACAACTTTATATATATATGTTATATATATTCAATGAGGCAATTGGAAACCTAGGCCCTTGATAACCTTTTTGTAGTAGATGTAGAAGAAATCGGAGTAAACGGCGATTTGGATAACACCGGTGACGAAGGCCAACTTGTCGAATCTAGCCTCGTAGCAGTATCTCCAAATCCAGTTTGGAATATACAGGGCTCTGTACAGACCCAGGGAAAAGATGTAGTGTGTGGTCAAGGTTGGTGCCTTACCGCTCTTTGAAAGCATGAACAATTGAGGCATAATTGCAACACTCTCTAGCCACATCGAGAAACTCTGGCTCAATGGAATCAAGCCAAACCCGTGGTTGAAAACAAAAGCCAGCACGACACAAGGAATCAAAAGGTATTGTACTTTGAATGCGTCAGCCATGATCATCTCCTGGTAGGCAATAGGGTTCTTGTACTTGTATTTTTGCAACTCAACAACGGTATATATGGAAGAGACAAGGAAAAACACCTTCATCAAAGTGTTGTAAACAGAGATGTAACGGTAGATGTTCAAATACCTGGTAATAAACACCAAAGCATACAAAACCTGCGTCTTGAACGAAACACCGGATATAGACCCCGTCTTCCTGATGGTGTGAAGTAGAATCACTATGCTCGCACAATGCGACAAATCACCCAGAATTCTGAACAAATTCATTATCAATATATTCTTAGCTTCTTCCGAAATCAATCTCCAGTGGGGACTAGGGCGTAAATCCTATTAAAAACTTAGAAGACTATTTCTTTTTTTTTTTTTTTTTTTTCAATAGTTTTTTTTTTTTCAAAAATTGAAATTATTTTGTGTGTGTACCTTTTTGTTCAAAAAAATCCAAAGCAAGCCCCCCCCTCAAAAAAAAAATTTTGAACAGCGCAACAAACACGTTTTATTTCGTGGTAAGTGATTTATATGTAAATCTTTCAATAAAATATAATACAATATAGTACTATACTTTACTATACTTTTACATTCTACTTTGTATTGTAGTGTTCATGTTTTTTTATAGTGGTTCATTTTGTTTTCAAGGAGATCATTGTTTCTTTATTACGCTTGTTTCTTGCAAAAGTATTTTTTTGGGGTCATTGGTTCTGGTATATTTATGTAAACTATATTATTGAAATCTTGGTTACAATGCTTTTATATTACTTTTACTTTCAGTTATTTGTTCAATAATTAATTGGGGACGGGGTCATTGAAATGTTGGAAAAATAAGTTCATTACGTACGGAGATGTTTAAGTGAAAAGGGATGTTTTTATTAAATTGTTTAGGGAAGCAAAGTGAGAGTAAAAAAGGAGATACTTACTTCGTTAATCTATTAACATTAATACAATTAAAAAAACAATATAAAATGGGCTTTTTCATTGATAACCCTGTGATAGACTTCTTTCACAAGGTCTTCCGGAAACCCGAGTCTATTATGATGTGGTTGTTTACTGGGATGATAGTTTCCAGCACAGTTTATCTGATGCTACTTCCTGGACCAGCTCAAGAAGACGAAAAGAGGTGACTTCCATATATATCTACATATCTATGTTTATATAATATTCTTAACCCCTATGCAAAAAATGGATTATTTTTATCAGTTGTTTTTATTGTTTTGGTGGTGATTGCCATTTTTTTGGTGGTAGAGAGGTATAGAAACAATTGACAAACGTAAAATGATAAATGATAATGAATTAAAATGTGCGTAGATGCCGTGAGTAAAAAAGGTAGCCCGTCTTATATAAAAGATTTACATTTCTATACAAATATTAGGTGGCTTACTCTTTTACTTTTTATTATTTTGGTTTTTAGATATATTTTTTTTTCTTATAGAGATAAAAGCTATTTTCTTCTTTTTGGAAGGAAGTTGATTTCTCTTTTAATTATAATGTACAGTTTATGGTGGTTTTTCTTTTTTTTTAATTTAATTGTGTTAGTTCTCTGCCTGCTTTTTAGAAATCAGACTTACCTTCACCACCAAACTCGTACTTACCGGCGATGACGTCCTCAAGGATACCAGCAGAGGCGGCGATCAAACCTAGGAATGGCTTGGATGGGTCCAAAACCTTTGATGTGTATTCTGGGTGGTATTGTGTAGCAACGTAGTAAGGATGGTTCTTCAACTCGAGAATTTCACAACGCTTGTTGGTCTCATCTCTACCGACAAAGATTAGACCGTTCTCTTCTAGACGTTCGATGTAGTTTGGATTGATTTCGTAACGGTGACGGTGTCTTTCCTCAACGGAAGTAGCGTTACTGTATAGTTTCTTGATGGAACACCACTCAGTGCCATCTTGGAAGTATGTTGGTCTCAAACCCAATCTCATGGAGCCACCCATGGTCTCCTTGTCGATCTCAGGCATGAAAACAACGATTTGTTCGGCTTCTTCTAGTTCTGGGAAGAACTCAGCAGAGTTACCATTCTTAACACCTAGGACACTACGGGCAAACTCAATGGTTGCAATTTGTAGACCTAGACAGACACCTAGGTATGGGATGTGGTTCTCACGAGCCCATCTGGCCGCTAGCATCATACCTTCAGTACCTCTGGAACCGAAACCACCTGGAACAAGAATACCATCGGCGGTACTGACCTTGTTCCAAGCTTCATGGAACTTGGCCTTTTCTTTTTCTTGAGTTTCTGGCTCTAAGTCAGTGGCCTCAACCCACATGATCTCCAACTTACGGCGACACTTCATGGAGGAGTGTTCTAGAGCCTTGATAACGGACAAATATGAGTCCTTCAAGTTAGTGTATTTACCGACAAGAGCGATCTTAACGGTGTCCATGGAGGCGTCAAAGTTAGAGGTCATAGACTTCCATCTTTGCAACAAGTTGTTACCTCTCTCCTTGTCCTCAGGGGTCAATGTGATCTCGCTCAAGTTCAATCTGGTGTGCAAGTAGTCGATCATCTTTTGTTCTAGCAACAACAGTGGGACGTGGTATGTGGAGTTAACATCGTGCACGTTGACGACTTGGTCAGCACCGACGTGACAGAACATGGCAATCTTCTCGATGACACCCTTTTCCAAAGTTTCAGAACATCTGCATGCAATCATGTCAGGGACAAGACCCAAGGATCTCAAGTCCTTAATTGCAGCCTGGGTAGGCTTGGTCTTTTGTTCACCGTGGATCACTGGCACTAGAGAGACGTGGATCAACGCGAAGTTCTCCTTACCGACTCTGAATTGGAACTGCCTTAGGGCCTCAACGAAAGGAGCACTCTCAATGTCACCCACGGTACCACCAAGCTCAATGATACACACATCAGGCTCCATGCCGGTGTCATCAACAGGGATACGCGACACACGCTCGATCCAGTCCTGGATGGCGTTGGTCAAGTGTGGCACGATCTGCACGGTCTTGCCCAGGTAGTCACCCTTACGCTCCTTCGCAATGACATGGGAATATATCTTACCAGTGGTAATGTTGTGGTCCTTGGTCAAAGTGACATTCAAGTAACGCTCGTAGTTACCAAGGTCCAAGTCGGTCTCACCACCGTCGTTCAAAACAAAACACTCACCATGCTCCAGAGGACTCATAGTACCAGCATCAATGTTCATATATGGGTCAATCTTGATAGAGGTAACCTTAAGACCCAAGGTCTTCAACAACATACCGGTAGAAGAGGCAAGAACACCCTTACCAATACCAGAAATAACACCACCAGAAACAACAACGTACTTCATTATATCTTATCCCTCCTTTATTTTCAAGCTTTTCCTGGCTCTTAGAGTAGCAAATACAAATATTAAACCCCAAATACCCAATTCATTTAAATAAGAATGGCTATGAGATGAGCTCATCGCAAAAAAAAAAAAAAAAAAAAAATTTTTGCAAAAAAAAAAATTTTTCAAAAAAAACCGTTCCTGGAAAAACATGTGACTTCTGCGTTGGAGGTGATAAGGAGACTTTTTAATCAAAAAGTTGAAGAAGAGAAGATTGGAAGAGATTGAAGAGTTCCCAAATCCATGTTTAAAAGGGTTCTCTACCCTTACAAACGTCTCAGGAACTTGCTAAAGAGGAGGGCAATTGTGTACAAATAAAAGGAGAAGGAAGTAATGTTGTTGGCTTTGCGTCATCGTTGTAGCAATTTGAAGTTTGGTGTGAGGTGGTCGCATGAGTATGCGCCAAGGTATAAGGACCAGCAGAAGAAGCAGAAGGGGAGAGTGCCTGTGCGTACTGGTGGGTCTACCAAGGGCTCTACACTGCAGTTTGGGCAGTATGGTATCCGGTTGAAGAGCGAGGGTGTGCGTTTGACTGCGGAGCAGTTGAAAGAGGCTGACAATGCGATAATGAGGTATGTGAGACCGTTGAACAACGGTCAGCTGTGGAAGCGTCTGTGCACGAACATAGCGGTGTGCATCAAGGGTAACGAGACCAGAATGGGTAAAGGTAAAGGTGCGTTTGACCACTGGATGGTGCGAGTCCCCACCGGTAAGATCCTATTCGAGATGTCTGGTGACAACCTGCACGAACGTGTGGCTCGTGAGGCCTTCCGGAAAGCCGGGACGAAGTTACCGGGTGTTTACGAGTTTGTATCGAGGAAGTCGCTCGCCAGGGTCGGGCTACACAGCTTCAAGAACCCGCGCCAGGACCCCAAACTCAACTATTTCGAGCAATTGAGCAAGAAACCTACAAAAAGACACCTGAATATCTTGAAATCACAGGAACCAGAGTACAAGTTGTACAGAGGGCGTTGAAGCAACGGGAAAAAAGGCCAACAATAAAAAAACTTGTACATATTTTTAATTGGCCAACCCTTTTCTTTCCCCACATGAAGATATTCCAAACGAATGCACAAACATTCTCAGTAAATTACACACATATATATCATAATATATTAACTCATTTTTTTGTAAATATCATGTTACACTTCAAAAAAAAAATATTCTCAATAATTCGATTTTAAAATTAGAAGATTATTCGCGAATTCGGCAAAACTGATCCTGTGCAAGTTTTTGACCAAATTTTGACATAAAGGCTACATAGAGTGATACTTCCCGTCAACAACTGGTGATAACACGGAAATCCTATATTCATTTTAAAAACCCTGTAATAATACATCCACCCTCCCAGTTCCATCACACTCTTGAAAGGCAAGGGTGCTGCATTAATTTATTAAACAGTAAAGACTAGCACCGCACAATGGACAGGAAGAAACTTGCTGGTGTCGCTACTTCAAGCAGTAGCAGCAGTACCATTAAGGGATTGCAGCTATTTATTGCAGATCTACGGACTGCTCCTCATTTACAGGATCAGGAGAAGCGTATTCAGGCAGAGATCACGAAGATCAAGCAGAATTTCAATGCACATGGCCAACGGGGCACTAAGAACCAGGACAAGCTCGGTGGGTACCAGAGGAAGAAGTATATTGCGAAGTTGGCATATATCTACATTACATCTAACACTACTAAGTTGAATGACATAATGTTTGGGCTGGATCAAGTGTTGGAACTCCTCAAATCGAGAGTATACTCTGAAAAATTCATGGCGTACATGACACTGGAATTGCTTTATGAGCATAAGTCTGTGGTTGAGAAGATTAACGAAGAGGTATTGTACCAAACTTTGCTTGACTTAAGACATGACGATGAGAATTTCGTGGCCCTAGCTTTGAATTTTGTTGGTGTGGCGGGCTCACTTACTGGAGAGTTTGCATTGAACGAGGATATTATCTCTGAAGTATTCCAGATATTGAGATCACCAACTTCAACGATATATTTGAAGAAGAAATCTGTACTCGCCTTCTTGACGCTATTGAAGAAAAACCCAACTATTTTAACTAATGAAGCTCAAAGAAAACAAATATGGATCCAGAGAATTCTCAGTTTACTAGATGACAGAGAGAATTATAGGTTGACTTTAGCAGCTTTGCCTCTAATCCATTATATTGCTGTACATATTGATACTGGTGCCTGTACTAGACTAGTTCCTCAATTGACTCAGATTTTATATAATTGCGTCGTTGTTGGAAGCTCACCAAAGTCAAGCCAATTCCCATTGGAATTCAAATTTGCCAATCTACCAAATCCATGGATAATTACCCAAGTTGTATCTCTACTTAATGTTTTGATCGTGTCTTCAACGGAGGATTCATTAAACCAAGTAGGATTACTCTTACATACGAGTACGATGAATCCTGAAATTCTAAACAAATTAAGAATGTGTATATCCGAGGCTATTCAATTAGGATCCCGTCCTGCAACAGATCCTATGGAGCGTATTGTACAAAACACAATCCTATTTTCTCTTATAAATTTTGCTCCAAAATTGGATCCATCTGATGAAGCTGTCACGGATTCTGTCGCTGCACTTTGCAAACTGATGAACTCTGGCCAAATAAATATCCGTTACTTAGCCCTTGATTCATTAATAAAGTTATGTGCCATTTTAGGAGCTTCTGCTATGAGCGCAATCAGATCGCAGAACTTGGACATGATTTTCCAGTTGCTAAGCAATGAAAGAGACTCATCTATTATCAGGAAAATAGTTGATCTGCTATATATCTTCACAGATTCCATTAATATCAAAACCATAGCAGACCAATTATTAAACTACATCACGACTTCCAAACATATACCGGATCCGCACATTAAATCAGACATTGCAGTCAAAATTGCAGTCCTGGTAGAAAAATTCGCAACTGATCCAAACTGGTTTGTGACAACCTCCTTGAAGCTCCTTTCATTACCGTCATTAACATCGATCAATGACGATGAAATATGGCAGAGATTGTGCCAAATTGTTGTTAACAATCAAAAGCTTCAAAGGGTCACTTGTGAGCAACTACTAGAATATTTCAAAAATCCTCAAACTTCAGAACCATTAGTTAAGACGGGTGCTTACCTTTTGGGTGAGTTTGCAGACCAGATCACCGATATCATACCACCAGCTGACCTGTTCAATTTATTTACCGACAAATATTTTACCGTGTCGAATGTAACGAAAGCTATGATACTTACTACCGTTATGAAAATCTACAAATTATCGGATGTTATATATACCGGAGCTATAAAACTTTTCCAAATGGAATTGGGATCTCTGGATATTGAATTACAAACTAGATCATACGAGTATCTAAATATAATTAGAATCTCAAAAATGAGTGGAAATCCGAATCTCGTAGAGGCTGTATTTCAGCCTATTCCTGCATTTAACTCGACCACTAATCCATTGTTGAAACGTTTAGGATCGTTACCAAATTCGAGTGGTAATGCTACAGTTACTGATACTTTGACCACCTCGACCACAATTACGAGAGACACGTCAAATCCTTTCCAAAGTAGTGTCTCGAATGAAATTGATGGTGAAAATGATCAAGCTTTGAAAAAACAAGAGCTTTACTACAACAATCAATTATTGGTCACTAATTGGAGAGAAGGATTTTCGAGAATGCTTGCATATAAGAGAGGTATTTTCTATAGCTCTTCGCTAATAAAGATTTTATTTAGGGTCGATTACCCAAATATTGAAGAGCCTCACCTTATGAAAATATCATTGACTTACATCAACGAATCTGATTGGGAGATCTCTGGTTTTACATCTAACCTAATCCCATACCAGACACAGGATAACCCAGCATATGTAGTACAGAATACAACTATCCCATCTGACTTAAACATGTCTCCAAAAAAGAGGATTGATCAAAGTTTTGAGGTTGTTGTACGGAAGGCCTTTTCTTCGGAACATAGTCCGATTGTTTCTATCTATTTTAACTGCGGTGGTAACTCATCTATAGTTAACCTGAAATTGGGTATCGGTATGACAACAACATTAAAAGCAACGAACTCTGTGGGACAACAACTCTCTTTAGTACAATTTGTTTCTAGATGGAAAGCTATGGGTGAGGCCCTAGGTAAATCTGGAGAATATGTGTATGAGCGGGTGAAACCAAAAATGACAAAGGAGTCATTAAGTATAGAGGATAATCTACAACATATAATGCAAACCATTAAAAGAGTTGGATTTGATATTGTTGATCAAACTAATGTACCTAACACCATCTTCTTTGGTGGTATTATCCATACAAAAACTGATGGCAGTTTTGGTTGCTTGGGGAAGATCAGGTGTGAGGAAGACAGTTTAATTAATATCACTTGTAAGACAACTATTGCTGGTGATTTGGCGAATTATATAGCAACTAATATCAAGTATGCACTAACTTCATAAAGCAATTAATCGCCTTTTATAATTTATTTAACTCATAACATTAAGTCTTTATTATATTTCTTTGATCTATAGAATTTCTCTTAATTAAAACTACTTTAAAGAATTTTAGCTTCATTCTTTGGTGGTCTAGTACCAAAGATATCAGTACCAATTCTAACCTCAGATGTTCCTTGTTTAATAGCTTGCTTGAAATCAGCACTCATACCCATAGATAATTTCAAGTCAGTGCCGTATTTAGCATCAATCTTATTCTTCCATTCAACAAGTTTACTAAAATCCTTGTTCTCAGCGCTGTCATCGTGTGACACATCCCAGGAACCAATTGTCATCAACCCATTCAGTTTGACGTACTTTGCATCATCTGACTTGAAGAATTCCACAATTTCATAGATCTCATTTTCGTCAACTAGACCTGACTTTTGGTCTTCTTGAGATGTGTTTATTTGAATGTTACAGGAGATGGGTTCGCAATCCGGTTGGAACTTACCTCTAGCCTCGTTCAACTTCTTGGCCTTTTTCAGCGAGTCTACAGTCTCTACAGAGTGCAAATTTGCGACTTTAGCCAAGTCCTTACACTTGTTAGTCTGCAAACCACCAATGAAGTGCCATCTGATATCCCGTGGTAGCAACTCCGACTTCTCAATCAACTCCTGTACATAGTTCTCACCAAAATCCCGCACGCCGTGGTCATACAAAATCTGAATATCACTGGCAGGCTTCAATTTAGAAACCGCTAGAAGCATCATAGGTCTGTCCTCATTTTTAACTTCGGCATCGACCATACCCTTAACAGCAGTGAACTGCTGGATTAATTGCTCCTTCCGGGCACTCTCATATGCAATAGGCTTAACACTAGACATAATTGACCTCACAGATCCACGCAACATTAGCAAATCTCAGTCAAAAGGACCTTTTATATTCAGAATGGATTAAGAGTATCTTAATTATCTGAAAATATTTCCCATATTCCCACCAAATTATCGGGTGCGTGATTAAAACGTAGGTGATGCTCTTATTAAATTGACAATTTCATTCCTTATGAAATTGATGACAATTAAAACCTTGCCAAGTTATTTTATTTGAATCTATAGTAAACTATACTATTTAATTCCCTTGATTATCATTGGTCAATTGAAGGACTAGTTAAGAAAATATGATATAAATAAGAATAAAAAAGGAACCTGTATATATGTACACTTTCGAAATGAGAAAAATTGGTAGCATTTTTTTTATTCTAAATCACAATAACATTACAAATGAAGATAGCCTTATATATACACATCTGAAATATGTGGTTGGGACCCAACTTATATTCCCAAATACATTTATCACAATAAACGAATTGAGATGTGCTTAATATATTTTTTTTTTTTTCATCGCCTTATGACGATGAGCAAAGGGTTTTCTTTTTGTTTATTTAATTTAAGTTTGTTTTTAAGTTTGACGTTTGGGTGTGCAGGACTTCCTCATTACAAGCTAAGTCTGCAATTCCTGTATTAGGACAATATTTTTGTTTCAATTTTTAAAGGGCTGGCTTTATCAGTTCAAATTTGGTGAAAATTAGAACAAAATATTTAACAATAACAAAAAAAAGGGAGTTTTAGACCATAAATTACGGAGTATCATAATTTTTTTGGTTGACATTACTCTCGAAATAGTATTTAACTATTCCATTTTGTTATTTTCTTAGAAGAGAAATTGAGTCTCTGATAAGGTAAATCAATAAAGGATAAAGTAAATAAGTGTCCGTTTATTTTTTTTTTAGGGGATATAGCCAAGGTTACGATAAGGACATAATTTCACAATGGAGTCTTTACAGCAATTAGATCCAAATTGTGTTCTTGTGTTGAAGAACACAGAGAAGAATGTGACCCAGTTGGTTAGTGAGTTGGATGTTAGAGGATTACGTGTTGTCACAAGGCCAGGACAGGATGATAACACAATCTATGCTTTTACGAGGTTTGACTTGAGTGATTTCGAGGATATCGCTGGTTGTCTCAAGAATATTAAGAATGTAATTCCTACCTTGGAGAAAGTAATTCCTATCTATGATAATGAGATCACAAAACGTATTGATAACTTGTACAAGAAAAATGTCAAGGGTCAATTCTTGTCATTGCCTTCAGATGCTGATTTCTTGGAAATGTACGAATTAACTGGTGATGCTGAGCAATCTCTATACTTTGCTTTCTTCAGAAACTATATTAAGTGGCTATTACCTATGGCTTTCTTTGGTATCTTTGTTCGTTACAGTAGCAATAAAGATCCCTGGGAATTTAACCCATACTATGCAGGCGCTTTGTTAATCTGGGCAATGTCTTTCACCTCCTTCTGGATCTACAAGAAGAAGAAATATTACACCTCCTCCTTTCCTCACTCTCAACCTGTTGACAGTTTGATTAGTGGTAACGCCAAAAGCTATGATAGCCCAACGAGTGTTCTGCTTAAGAAAACTTGTTTTGCCCCAGTCGCCCTTGCCTTTGCTGCTACTCTAATCTGTTGCCAATTGATGTGCTTCAGTATCGAAATCTTTTTTACCCAAATCTACGACGGTCCTTTGGCCTCAGTTACTTCTCTAATCCCAACTGTGCTTCTAGCTGTTATCACTAATGTTTTGACTATGATATACAACACATTTTTTGTTGAGAAATTTGTATCTTGGGAGAACAGTCCAAATCCAAAAACATCCAGAATGGAGAAGAACTTTGTTTTATTGTTCTTTGTGAACTACACTCCATTGCTAATCACTTTATTTCTTTACCTACCATTTGGTTACTTGGTCAACTCGACTATAAAGGACAATGTTGTCAACTGGGCTCACAGCTATCACCTGAAAACTATTACCCACGATTTCAAGATTAATACCGCCAGATACAAGGCTCAAATCTTTTACTTCACTGTAACAAATCAAATTGTTGCATTTGCTTTGGACAATATTTTACCAATGATTCTTGGCAAGGTTCTTCCAATTGTGATGTCAAAAATCTCTAAGAAAGATTTCAAAAAATCCTCTATATCTGGTGCTAGTATCATCAAGGAAGAATACCCAGGTGAAGTTAAGAAATGGAATAAGGTTTCTTCCTATAATTCTGGCCCTTGGGGTGAATTTGACGTGGATGTCAACTACAGAAAGGTCATCATCCAATTTGGTTTTGTTGCTATGTTCTCAGTCTTGTGGCCATTGGCTCCATCTCTGTACGTTTTCTTCAGTATCTTAACTTATAAAGCTGACATGTGGAGAGCTTTGAAGAAATGTACTCCAAAGTGTTTTGCTAACATTGTTGAAAACGATGAATTTGAGGAGGTTGCTATCGAAAAGGCTACTAGTTCTTGGAATATTCTATTGATCATAATCACTTGGTTAAGTACAATCATTGGCCCAACCATTACTTATATGTACAGAAATTGTGCTATTCCAGGTGTTGGTAAAGCCAATGCTCTCGAGAAACGTGATTCATGGTATAACAACTCTCCATTTACATTCTCTTGGACTTCTCTACTGATTTTCACTATATTCGTTGAACATCTCTCAATTGTGATTTATTTCTTTATTAGTAACTTTTTAGTATCTCTGGATCAAACCAACTCAAAGGGCATTGTTCCAAAGTTGGCTGCACACAAACCAGTTCAGGCCAACAGAAGTATCGACCTTGCTGATGTGATTGAAAAGGCCAAGAACTTTAAAGCAATGAGTGATGGCACTCCTGAACCAACTAAACTACCAACCAAAGACCAAAGTCCAGTTCCTATTTTCACTGTGTCCGACGCTAACCAAAACACAACATCAACGCAAAACATGGAAATGAAGGAATCTAAGGAAGGTAAAGAATCTAAGGAACATATGGAATCTTCCAATAATCAAAGAGATATGTCAAATGGTATGTTTTTTGGAAGTGGTTTTGAAAGTAACAATAATGCTACAATGGCAAACATGGAGACCCCTAATACCCAAAGAGATAAATCAAATGGCATGTCTTTTGGTAGTGATTTTGAAGGTAACAGCAGAGATGCTACAAAAAATACTGACAACTCCATTGACACTGAGGATGACAGCGTTGCAGGTGCAACTCTTCCTGCAACAATTCCAACATCCAAGAATTATGATCAAAGATTTAGCAAAGACGGTTTGGAGTTGAAGCCAATCCCAAAGAACATGTCATTCGAGGCTAATAAAGTTAGTGCAAATGATTCAAACGGCTCTAGTATTCCGACCTTTGTTAATGACTCAAAGACTACTGAAATAAAGAACGACACTAAGAACCAGATGTCACATGCTCCTTCTGTGGGATCTAAGAAGGAGCAACACCCACTAGCAGCAGTACCACTAGCGGCAGCAGCAGCTACTACTGCCCTAAATACTGAGCATGAAGAAACTAAACAACCAAGTGTAGCAAACATTACCAACGGTATACGTCATATTAGCTCACAGAAATCCCTACAACCATCTACTGCCACCCAACAATTTGGTAGAGATTACCAACCTGCAGCAAAGCCTATCACTCCTGCATCTAGAAGATACTCCAGACCAGAATCCAAGGTGTCTGTGTCTAAGGTTTCTGTATCTGGCCAAAACAGTCTTCACTCTGGAGCTGCCACTGAACACCAACCTGTTGAGCGTAAGGCGGCCGCTCGTGAAACACATTCTAATAGAGAATCGACAGCAAGCAATTCAAGTTCTCATCATAAAAAGAAAGGACTACTGCATAAATTGAAGAAGAAATTGTGATATATTGGTGGAAACCTAATATTGTCTGTAGAATAACCCTTTCATCCTTCCAATACCCACTAAATACTCTAAATAAGAACTGAATATAATATCATTTATTAATCTTAAAAAAATTAATATGGCCAATATAAAATTAATGTAAATTGCAACTAACTAGTTAAAATATCAACCCTTGAACGTTTCCACACATTATGTAAGTAAGTTGTTTCATCCGATTCAATCATCGTCAGCTCACCACTTTCAAGATCCGGACATGTGACAGATAACTGAGCAAACGATCCATTTACACCTTTCGGTAAAACAAATCTACCGGGATTTATTACAACAACATTTTTAACTACTCTAGCGAAATGTTGTAGTTCGCTAGGAAGCACCAGAATGTCGGGAACGAACCCCCCGACGAACTCAGTAAGGGGAAGGTATGGAACATCTAAATCGGCACCAGAAATGTGTTCATAAATATTCTTACCATTTCTATCTTTACCGACTATCTGCTTTCTTGTTCCACCTGGGAACACTGGATAATAACGACGCTGTTGAAGGATATGTTCTGTAACTCTGTCAAATCTATTTCTCATTGATGTTGTACCACCCTTCGTAATTTCTTTCATGTCTTTGTATATATCAACATTAGAACATCCTACAAACACCTCATTCAACTGAAACGTGGAAGGATTAGTAAAGCACTTGAAATTTTTTGGTAGCTGCATTGCTTTTCTATCAAATGAATCTTGAGGAAAGGCTGCATGCTTTGAAAATGCATCTCTCGTTGATGGAACTAATACAACTTGTATCATAGGATTGATTTTCCTCAAAATTGGAACCAAAACTTTCTGTATAACCTCATCTAACGTTCTGGGTTGTGATTTAAGGCCAGGAAAGACAGGTATTTTTCCTTGCTCAACAAGTGGATGAGTAACATCTAGGAATGGACCAAACATGACAACTACATGAGGTTTAATTTCAGTATTTAGTCTATCCACAAAGTTAGACAAAATCTCGTAATCAATTGCGTCATCAGAAGTATAAGGTCCAGATGTTATGATAACTTTCATAGGTGTATTATCCATAGAGCTTTGGATCTCCTGGATCTCTTCACTTGTAGAAACAGGCGAATCAGGATATGGCATCGATAACAATTCTTCTACTTTGAAATATTCACCAGTTGCATTCTTACCTCTCACAGCCACAATCTGACCCAAAAATAAGGATGCTTCATTTATGCTACTCAAATCTAGCCGTATTCTTCTACCAATACCATGATTTCTAGAAGTCTCTAGGGCGATAGCATTAATGTTAGGAAACCCCTCGGACATAGCAGAATCAGGCACGACTCTACCAACAGCAAAAACTTCAGACTGTGATTGAATCGTTGGATCAGCAAAATCAGTACTTGATAGTTTATAGTGATTAGCAACAATTTCATAGAATGTCTCAATTTGATCATCAAGAACATCTGCCGCATCTTGAATCTTCTGTCTCATCGTCCTGAACGTATACTTTTTTGGATCATAGAATGCTGAAATGGTCACCTTTTTGTCCTGTACTTCGGTTGCCAGATCAAGACCAGCTGCTACATCAAGGTTTTCTGGGTTTAGGGAATCTAATAGCTTATTTGAATCTCTCAATTTAACTGGCGTATTTGTACCGGATTCTAACTTGATAGTGTTACCAAAAGGCGAAGATTGCACATGTGTTTTATCATCAAGGTCACCATCAGTGGAAAATTCTAATTTGGTAGCAGAGCCTTCTTGCTTTACCTCTGTTGATCTAGCCTGTAATTTTCTCTTTTTTATCGTTGGTGTATTTGAAATATTGAAACCAAAAGCAGGACTACCGTTTAAACTTCTAACTGGCTTAGCTTTTTTAACTGCATTTGTCTTCTTTACGCCTGATGAGGCCTGCATGGCCTTTTTCTCTATTTGTTGCTGTAGAAACTGCTTAAATAAATCTAGGTTCTTCATCGTTAACTCAGTATGTTTTTCATGGCGTTGATAGGAGAATTGTTCCCATCTAATATAAAGTTCCTCGACATCAAGGGAATGTAATTGCATCAGGTTCTCCAAAACTGATATTATGGATGCATTTTTAGCTTCCGGACCAAACTGGGCCACTAATGTTTCATTAACTGTCATAATCTCTATTGCTCTAGTAGCTTAACTTGATGATAAAAAAACAAATCTAGAAATATTAATTCTTAGAGTTTCTTCTACTTAAATATAGAACCTGGAGTTTACTGAGAAAATAGCATCTCATCTCTATTTTATTTAAATTTCAGTACATTCCAAACTTTTTCTCAAAAAAAAAAAATAAAAAAAAAAAAGGTGACGCGTTTTCGTGTCCCCAATACGTTACCCTGACAAATAACCCCATAATGACTGAATTATACTAACAACATCGTTAAAGTTCTTGCTTATGAGAACTGCGAAAATTGTTCGACCAACGTGATTAGTTTATCAGGAAGACATTGAAATAGTTCCCTAACTTCCTGCTTATAATTAGAATTCATACCGTCTTGCAATTTATAAATCGAAACTAGCACTCTGAAGCACGAGTAGCGCACTTTCGAGTTTTTACTATCCACCATATATGCGACAGTTTGTACTATTTCCATGAGGCGGTACGTCTTCTCAGTCCATTTAGGAGTCTCATCTATAATATTTGTCAAAGTGTCTATCAAAAATACCTCCATAATACTCTTCCCATCCTGAATTTCCGTCATCAAGATGTTAAGAATCCTAGTTATTGCTTTACTATCAAAGAAATCTTGTTTTATTAGCTGGTTTCTAACCTCTTTGAATAAACCGTAGAGCTCAGAGCTATCGTCACTAAAAGTACCGGCTATGCCAATTACTTGCTCCCATATACTATGGAATTGGCTAGACCGCAACGATAATGCCTCCTTTAATAGCGTATTTAAAACCAGCAGGCAATGCGTCAATACCATACAACGCATAAACAGTTTGGCTGGAAACTGTTCGGAATTACTTAGAGATTGAAGAATAGTAGTGACCAATTCCAACAGATCTTGATACCCTCCATTTTCTTCCAACCAGTTTCTTAATGTTCCATTGGATTCAAAAGTAAGTAGAGGTCTTATTATATCATCTATGTGTTTTATTGTGAAACCTTTCGACCTAATTCGATCCAATGACTTTTGCATTCTAGCAAATTCTTCTTCGGTATCCTGAGATAACTTGCTAGACGAGTTCTTCATTAGAATTTGGAAAATCTCCATCAAAGTAACAGGACACTCACTGAAATGTTTGACAAATACTGAAACGTGTTCATCATCGAAATTTGAATGCGAAGTGTTTTCCGAACTTTGACTCTCAGTTACAAAATTACCGGTGTTTCCGTTTATATCGGAATCTTCTTTCTTTGTTAATGAGTCCATCTGGTTTACATTTTCTTCATGTTTAACATTATTCACAATCACTGTAGGAGGATCCATGCTAAATTTGACAGTAGGTTCGCGACCTGCCGTATCATCATTGTCATTATTTTCATACTTGTTATTGAAGATATCAGCAATTTCAACACTACTTATACGTTTATCAGTTCCGGATTCCACTTCATTAGTATTCTCTGTTTTTCTTTTTTTATTACCTGGGATCCCTGTATATACAATTTTGGTCATTTCTGTCAATCTTGGCTCATCATTTAGAAGACCAAATCCAACAGTATCATCCTCTTCTATGGCCCTTTTGTCTGAGATGCCTACATCAATATTTGGATTTGCAATCATGTTGGGATTATGAACTACACTATCGCTACTGGGAATTCTTTGTTCTGCGTTTTTTCCAAAGGGATTCACCATAGTCATCTCCATATATTGTTTGTAGTCATCTTCCTTTAATAATTTAATATCTGTAGCAACTTCCACTTTCACTTCATCCTCATTAGACGAAGATTCTTTGACAAGAATGTCACTAGCGTTAAAACTTTCGTTACGTTCTTTTAATTCGTTACATACCTTGAAAACAGTTGGGAATAAGGGAAGTTTTCGAGATATATCAACAAACTGTTGCTTATCATACTTGTAGAGGGAAAAAAATGTTTCATAATATATCTGAAGATCAAATTCTTGACCAAAAATATGGTAAAATAGTTTAACCAATTCGGATATTGTTTCAAGAGACAACTGCGCTTCTTTTCTATATTTACCCTCGAGAACACTTCTGATAATTCTAAAGGTAAAATTGTAAAAAAACTTCCTGAATTTCAAATAGTATAAGGAAACCATTGTGAAGGAACCAGTTTCATTTTCATTATTTTCAGATGTTTCCATTCTTGGTGTCTCCAAGTTTTTTATTATAGAAATGCACGCATGTACCAACTGAATAGAATCAAACTGTAATGTGTGAAACAGTTCATCAACTGATAAATTATTAATCGAATAAAGCTCAATTAAAAACGAGAGATCGAATTGCTTGACAAACCAACTCATCTTGAGTAGTGGTTTTAAATCATATGGTGATTTTATCATAATTTTTCTAAATGGATGAATAAGTCTCTTAACATCAACTTCTTGTGCATTACCATTCTTGACAAACAAAAAGAGTTCTTGAAGAGCTTCTTTAATCTGTATGATCGTCAAGTCTTCAGTGAGATCTATACTCTCAAAGTGTTTGTACAAAGCAGATAGCTGAGATTCTCTATCTCCTTTAACAGTTGAATTTTCACCGCCCGGTAATTTATTTTCATTATGATCTTGCAGCGCGTTTTCAATATATTTTTTTGTCAACATATCTGAGTCCTTAGAACTTATCTCTTCACTTAGGTCAATGGAAATATTTTTCAGATTACTGGCTGTCATTGAAACGGGTGGCGATCCTCCTCTATTTTCGATGCTTTGTCTATCTGATAAAGTCTTATGTACGGGTACAGGGGCACTAGACTTTCTAGTCCCTTGCGTGCTTCTATGGCTTGGGCTAGAATGATAGTCATTTTCTCTATTCGTATACGCACTTGTTGATCGAACACTACTACTCTGCAAAGATCCATTCGCATTTGAGTTCTTTTGTAGCACTGAAGATTGAGTTGGCTGTGCATAACTTGGAAATCTTTTTTGACCAATCAAACTAGATCTCCTCGAGGAGGTAGTCGATGATCTCCCTGATGGCAAAGAGACTGTTGTTTGATATTGAATATTTAAATGTTGCGGGATTGCAAGTTCAATAGCTTTCTTCAACTGAGGCGTCAATCCTGAAGTCAATAATTTCTTACCATGCATTGGATAACATTTGTAGAAGTACCAGAAAGTAACTCTCATTGACTCTCTGACAACAGTTTGTGAATCAGTTATACCCTTTTTCAACCATTCTTCAATATATAAGGTATTAGAATCAAACTTTTGTGAATTGTGGTATCTCAATATAAATATCCTCAGAAACAAACTCGAACACTGACGAGAAAATAAGTTTTTGCTATTAACTAACACAAATGAACTTTGAAATAAGCGATTTCCAAAATGTGGAAGATTAGACAATAAAACAATAATACAATGTGATGCAATTTGAGACGTGATCCTTTTAGTGGATGACAGCAGGTTTTTGAATATATTGAAAATCTGATCGACCATATTGCTTGGTAAATATGCGTGGAATACTGTTACTATATCCTTAAGTAATTGACAACTTGCAAACGACAAGGTTGTTCGAAGGGACACCACTGCTTTAGATATTGATTCTATCAATTGTATCTCTTTGAATAGTGTTACCACATCTCCCGGGTCGCGTCGTATTACAGAATCCACCTCCCCATTGTTATAATCAAGCGATTTCCTAAACTGTATTATATTAGCCTGTCTTAGTTTCCAGTTTTGTTCCGTTTCCTTTGGTCCTGCGAAGGGTGCTAACAAGTTATCCAGATCTGACTGTAGGTGTTCAATCGACTCATAGACTATTAAAGACGATCGTGTTGTAGGCGTCGATATATTGTAACTATTGAAATTTGGAGGCAAGGATTCCTCCATTAGTGTATTTATCTCTTTATCCACATCAAACATTTCGTCTTGTTCTTCTGCCTCTTGTGTACTTTTATTTGATATCGTCTCTTGTGTGTTCTTCATCACCTTTTCTTCAAGATACCGCTTCATATCAGTATTTATCATGCTTTGTATAAACTCTTCCAATGACTCCTGGGTGTAATTTGCGAGTAAATCAGCCACCAAATCCAAAGTATTCTTCAAGTTGTTCTTTACAACCGCGCCTGTGGCGGAATTAAGTGTAGAGCTTATCGTCGGTACCACGTTTTTTATCAAAGTATGCTGCTTATCATTTGAGCTGATCTCCACCATTGCCAACAGCACATTATTATATTTCACCCAGATTTCATCGCTATCACTGTCCTCTTGTGTTTGTTTGAAAAAGGATTCCAACATATCATGCAAAGTGATGACCACATGAGCTTCCGAGACATTATATATAGCCTCCAGAGCCTTCATTGCAGGCATCCAGAACTTCTTGTTATGAGTATCGTCGTTCGCAACAGGCATCTCCAACAACAAATGTCTTACCACATCCACAACTTTCCGTCTCTCTTGGAAATACGACGGCACCTGCATAGTAACTCTCTTAATCAAATAGCACAGTGCCGAGTGTCTCAGCACTTCCAGTTCCTCGGCCATAGGCTTCAATAGCACCGAAAAGTACAGCGGCAATGCCTTGGAATCAACAAGCTCTTTCTTGACATGCCCTTTGAAATTAGTCAATACTCGACACCTCTCATCTCCAGAAAGCTCATCGAACTTCTCAAAAAACTGTACGAAAGCCTCCATTCCAGTCGATTACTGCTTCCTGAGCTCCTGTTCTCAGATAGATGTCTGTTACTTGCAGTTTCTCTAAACTTTTTCATTATTCTCTTCAGTTCATTTAACATTTTTGTTTTTTGGTGCAAAATTTCGTCCCGCGACGCGCGCAGCGCGATGAGGAAAAAAAACAAAAACAAAAAACTTTGCTTCGGCGGCAGTTTTCATATTTGCACATAATAAGAAAACTATAAACATCTTAAAAGTTGAAACAGAACTACAAGAGATATACGGTTGATAGCAAAAAGGTACTAAAATAACAAAATGGTCTTTAAAATATGTATTTTTGTGGGGGGTCGTTTATAAAAATAATGAAATAAGTACAACAAAAAAAAAAAGGTATGCTGGGGGGTTAGAGAATTTTGATTACATACAGAAAGAAAGAAGAGAAAAAAGGATTAATGGAGTTGGAATAGTATCATACATTAATTGTTTTTTTATAATGTCTGTTCTTGTGTGTGCAAATTCAGTGGTTTTTGTAACAGATGGCCCATACGCTCGATCTTGGTGCGCAGGTAACCTTCGATTTCCTTTGAGTCGATACCGCGCTTGTCGTCTGTCCAGTGGATTGGCACCATAGGCACACGCTCTACGCAGCGGAGCACGTCCTCGTGTTGTACTTGCTGTATCTTGTCTGGGTTGTTTGTGAGGAGACGCACGTTGTGAATCCCTAGATCTAGTAGGATAGCCTTACCTAGAGAGAAATCTCTGGCATCAGCTGGGTGTTTTAGCATCAGGTTAGCCTGGACAGTGTCTGCGCCTAGATCTTGTAGGTTGTATGCCTTCAGCTTTTCACCTAGACCGATACCACGGCCTTCCTGTCTCAGGTATACGATAACACCGTGACCAGAACCACCGCGAATGTGTGTTTCCGTTTCTTCATCAACAGCAATCAACTTTCCTGCACGGTCGAATTGCTCACCACAGTCGCAACGAGCACTCCAGGCGGTCTCACCGGTGTAACACTCAGAGTGGATTCTCACCAGGGTATCGTTATGATCATTCCATGTGGTGCTGTCAGAAGCCAGCAACTCACCAGTCGCACTGTCAAACTCCAGCTTGTAACCTAGTCTTTCATCGACATCAGCAACAGTACGGCCAGGGTACAGCTTACCGACGTAGGCACCACGGACCATTCTGTCCTGCTGCGTCTCACCGGGTCTCTGCTTGAACAGAGTACGAGACCTTATATCTTCACCAAACACAATAGCCAGATGCTCCTTCTGGTCTCTATCATTAGTGTACAGATGTAAGAAAATATCTGGACCATGGGTAGTGGGTATTCTAGCTCTAGCAATGCATTGTACGTTAGGAAGAGAGGAGGTCATATTGTATTTTATCTTTTTTTTTTTTTATTGTTGTTGTTTTTTTTTTAAAAACCTTCAAAAGATAATAATGAATATCGGATCTGCACAAAAGAGAGAGAAAGAAACAAATAAATGAAGGACCTTAAACTCTTTTTATATAAACGTTTTAACCGTCCCTGTCTTCTTCTTCTCTCTCTCACAGTTTTTTTTTTCCGTCTTCTTCTTCTTCTTTGTCTTACTAATAAACGTTACCCTGTTGGGTTATTACACTATTATTACAATATTTTTATAATGAATCTACTAAGAGAGAAACAGTTGTTCTACCGGGGTTTCTGTGTCTCTCTTCAAAAATAAGCCTTGTCGTCTATCAAAAAAAGAAGAAGAAGAATTGGAAAATTAAAAAAAGGATTGACTCGGCGTGTTTCTACGGGGTATTGTCTGTTACGTTCCTTTCATCTCCACGGTACTGCCCTGTACTCTCTTCCAACTGGATCAAACACCCAGTTGCTACACACCCCGTGTCATATTAACAGTAAAGAACACTGAGAGTTCTGTAGAGGATGATACTAAGCTAACGAAAGGAAGTAACATGAACTCTTCTGATATTTTGGAGGCATTGGATTTTAGTT